>JABFPT010001108.1:9518-26805 GCA_022817245.1 Nixonia krombeini | reverse complement strand
TCGCCACGTGATAAAACCGGGAAATTCAATCGTTCTTGCGCGACTCGGGACGGAGGTGGACGTTCCGTCAAGTGACATGAGCGGTCGGTGCGTGCGGAGGAATAACGCCATTGACGGAATAACGCGCGTTTGAAAAGTGACTCGCGATAACCCTTAGAAGCTGAGTATATGGATGATGCTTTTGTTGGCTTTGCTACGGTATTTGCGCGGCGCGAAGTTTCGGGGCGACAGACATAAACCAGTTTGCAGAAAGAGGAGAGTTCGTAAAACTGTAATCTTATGGCAATGGGACGACCGATTCGAAGGGCTGTGAGTGTGGCGGACCGATAACATCTTTATCCATTCCCATATAACTTTCATGAACGCGTCGCGAAAAGATACTGCGTATATAGGCGTAAGCGAAACACAGTTGTAAACGGTCGAGCCAAATTAAAGATCGAGCGGGAGATTGCGCGTACACGCATCGCGGCGGAATCAGTGGCGCCGCGTGATTGTAAAGCACGCATCCGCTTCCTTTATGCATTCTATTGTCTTAATTGGTACAGCGGAACACCGTCGTGCTCGCCGCTCAATTTTTACTCGCGAATGTATTATTTATCGAGCGACATGCAATCATGATCATTGTGCATGAATGCGATGCACATCGCAATCGATGCGAGGGAGAGAGTCTTCCTCGCCATGGATGGAAGGCGGAGTGCTTGCGATTCGAGTCTCGCTGCTTCGTCCTTATGGAGATCAATGCAAATACCTGCGAAGAAACTGTACTAAGGGTCATGGCGTGCACGGCGAGGGCCATAATGGAATTAAGCGCGATACACGCGACAGCGGTCGCGGGACCACCGTCTCCTGGTGGCAGCGGCGGCATTTGTCCGCACAAAGTACACAATGAAATATTCATGTCCGCCTGCAGTCGTTTACCGTCAGTCAGAAATTATCGAAGGAATCGTGACTTATGTTCTAGCCGCGTCAAGGGACGCAGGCACGGCTCGCACGCACGCACGCCCGCCCGCTTCTTCTTCCACGGCGTCGACCTGCGCGAGGTCTTAATAAAGCGCGCGCCCGCTTTATTAAGTCGTCGCTCTTGTTGCGCTCCGGGATGCCGTCGATGCACGCGCGCGCCACCGTCGCTCGGAGGAGGAAAAAATCAGCCCAGCTGGAACAGGAAAAACGAGCGCGTATCGATCATGAAGAAATCCGATTAAGCAATTTGCGACATTGTGAAGAAGATACGCTTCTCGATGCGAGTTAAAAAATCGGACCCTCGTCAGTTTCCTCGCGTCCACTTGTACGGGACACTGTTTACACGTTTTTCGGGGTGAGTGGAAACGTCAGTCGCGAACTTTTCCCGGATTATGCCGTATTAATGAACGGTAATTACAATTAGAGAAAAGTTTAATTGCAACATCCTTTCTGATCCTGATTATTTTCGTATATGTGGTAACGAGCGGAAGAGGGTGTCACTCGTTACTTTCAGCCGATCCATTAATGGAGTTATATCAAGTCGGTGGTGTGGAGAGAACAGTTGCAGCTGTTGCAGAATGCAAATTGCCGATTCATTATCACCGCTGAGATAATTAGATCACCGATAGGCAAACCGAAAAATTGTCCGACTGAGCTTTGAACACGTTCGTCGCTACAAGTAACTGATTCAATTAGAGGGAACGAGGCGCTGACATGCACTTCAAAATGCAAGTGTTAAAAAAATGCCGTACCTTATTAATTCCGAGTTTTTCGACAACGGCTATCAGTTTATTAAAACGTCCGGCTGTGTTCGGTAGTTGAAAATTGGACGACGCCGGTATCCCGGATTGGCAAAGAGGCGAAAAGAAGAAGCCTCTGTATCATGTTGTGCAGCATCGTCAGCAGCAGCGCTATGACCACCATAACTACCGTCATCACCGTGAGTGCCTTGCCGAATACTGGCGTGCCGCTCGGTCATCGTATCTGGTTACCGTGAAGAGATCGCGTTTAAAAAACAAAGGGAGGTAGAGTGGAAAGAATGAAAGAAAGAATGAAAGAAACGAGGGCAAAAGAATGAGAGAGAGAGAGAGAGATGTGAAGAAAGAACGAGCAAACACTGCAAACCGATTTTGCATGGCGGACTTTACTTTGCGCCTTACACGTGCTCAGTTACAAACCTACCACCTTCTTGTTCCCTTTAGAACGTTCCTTTTCGCGTTTTGCGGTAGCATTGCGAAAGATGAAGTAAGTGTAATTGCATCAAATAAGTATCAGTCATCTTAATCAGCATTGAGTACACGACGTGCTTTCGAGATGCGAATAAAGACACATTTCAATGTTTCTAATTTCACGCTTGCCGAGAAAGGGAACGTCGTAAAGAAAACCACCCTTATCGGACAATATGACTGTCCATTACCGTTCATTAAACGTTCCGTGGAAAGTATATACCGTAAAACGCAGCTAATCTTGGCAAGACCAAATTGCATTAAGTTCTAAGCATAGGAAAGTTAACAACATTTTCATGCAAATGGTATTATAGTACAATTTTTCGCTCATATGGTTCTTTCATGTTGTTGACTTGAATGAGCTAAAACTGGATGCTCTCGTAACCAGTTTCTACACAATTACGCCATTTTAGAATCTCAATATAGCGCATGGTTTAATCAACCGAACGGTTTACTTACCGCAAAAAAGTTGTCGTTGAATCGTTAAGCCGTATAAAATTGTGCCATCACCAGCGCTGCATCGTTCCAATTCCACATTGTTAACGTGCCCTGCATAAAAGAAAATTTGATATTATTCACTTTTGCCAACGATAGTTTCGTTTCATAAAATATCACGAGAGTACTATTGTCCCTGGCTCTCGAACATACGACACTGAACGATGATGGCATCTGAAACGCGTGAAAAGTAATTTTAATGACTGCTTTTGGATATATTGCTTTTTTTCATGTTCCTGTTCCCGTTCGTTCCTTTCAACAATGACAACATAAATTCCAGTTGAATAAAAGACTCGGTCGCGTGACGATACAAAATATCATATTATGGGAGTGGAAAAGAGTATAACCATACGGAAGTGGGGAGCAGTTTTTCTCTCGGACGATAGCAGTCGAGTCCGCGAAGATTTCCACGGACGAACGCGCGTTTTTCATACGCCTTGGGCTCGCGCGTGGGGATAAGAACGAGTAGACGACGGATCCTGCAGGATCCACGACCTTTTCTCTTCCGGGAGATGAAGTAGAACCGTCGTGGGGCTCGAAAGGACGGCAGCCTGGATAAAATATGTCACTACCGTCGGAAAGTCCCGGAGCCTGAAAAACGTTTTCGTCGCACCGATAGGTCTCGACTCTTTCGAGTATCTGCTCGCCAAAGGAGACGAAGATGGAACTCTGTGCTTCGTGTTTCTCGCACATCCTTCACTTTGCGTCATCGATTGACGTCGACGACCGACTTTTAGATACGTGGCTTTTGCTCTCTGTATAACCACACATGTAAGTTGGTAAAATAACTAAGCATATGTTTCAGATTAACCGTACTACTGTAAAACAAACATCACATTTGTCATCTGCGTATTAAACTGTCTAATAAGGCCACTTCTCCAAACGCACTTCAAGTGATTAAAATTGTAATATCTGTACATTTAATTTCTGGTTAGCATTCCGCCGTATTACAGTAGTATCCGATAATTGCGTTATTCCGAATTCTGCTACTCGGATATAAACGCGGATTGAGAAGTTTATTGTCAGAAAATGTGCAAAGCTCGAAAACGTTGCTACTTGCACCAAATTCTCAGCCGGAGAGAAAGGCCTGACGCACTTAAAGCACAGACGCGAAATTACGAAATAAGTTATTAAGGGAACGAAGAGCAGAGGGGAAACGGAAGACGCGTGGTATAACGATCGACACAACGCGCTCTTTTTTCTCTCCTTCATTCATTCCCTCTCTGTCTTTCTTTCTGTCTCTCCACACCCGCGTCTCGTATCTATTTTTAAATGCATTCGCGAGACACGCGGGTGGCCGCCGTGTTTTCCTAAGCCGGCGCAAAATTACACACTGCCCGGTTCAAGGCGCGCAGATATCTCTCTCCTTTTTTTCTCGTTTTCTCCTTCCTTCTCTCTCTCCACCGCTCTCCCCCTCCGCCTCCCCTCTCTTCGCCCCTCTCTCTGTCTCATGCCGGCAGTCTCGCTCTTTCCCTCCTTTCCCGGAGACGGGCAACGAGACAGAGAGAGGGAGAGGGAGACGAGCGGGACGGAGTACGAGAGGGAGAGAGAGATTGCCGAAGAAGGAGGCAGTCTCGCCAGTCTTATTTTTCGGGGACCCTTTATAGCCATTGCTTACTCCGTACCCCGATCCCCCCGCCAATCAAAAGCGAGTAAAACGTAAAAAATCACCGAGTGCGTCCCGTGGAGGGTCTTCTGGTGTATAGGCGTTCGAAAGCTCCTTGAAAAAGTATAGTTCGATCCACCTCTGTGTTGTGACTTGGTTCTACTGGCCTATGTTCCCTTTCGCCCTCCCTCCTCTTCTCTTCGTCTCTTTCCAGCTAATGTCAAAAAGCATTCCTTATTAATAACCCACGTTCCAACCTTTTGATTACTCGGTTGTGAAATTTTGTATACGCAAAGCTATTCGTTAAATGCCGATGTAATTGTATGGAGAAATTACACGCGCAAAAAGCCACTTCTTGCGTCGCCGCAGCGGCTATAACGGTATGAAATATTGTTGAAATCGATGGTGAGCACGTTCGCAAAAACGTTATAATCCGGCGTAGGCTTCGGCAGATTGATTTTCTTGGTGAACTGTACCTTATTTGCCGATAATCGTGGCCGAATTGGTCTCGGGGAGACAGAGCGATGGCTATTTTAGTGGGTGGAAAATTATACGGCGGCTTCCACAGGCTCTAAAATGGGCAGCTCTTGGGTACGAACTATAATAATCATTTCGTCGGTATATATACATACGCACACCGGTCATAACTGGCGACGTGGTAGTCAACATATTTACCGGCTCGTTAACGTCCCGTAGAGACGTCCCTCGTGTTCGTAACTCTCTTGCGCCCGGCCTCTGCACATTTATACAAAACTAATACCAGAAGACCGGGGACTCTGGGCATTTCGTGACCGTCTCGGAACTCGTGGTGGGGAAACGCGATTGTTGCACGAATTTCACCCGGTAGTCATTCTACTGCTACACGAGGGAGCGTTTTCACGTTGTTTATTGCACACGCAACGTTGTCAATTTGTTTGTTCTCATTTGAATATCCGCCATTCGTCAGCCGTGCATTAAACGGCAGCGTTCAATGTAGTTCAGAAGGTGATTAAATAAAAAGCGGAACAATATTTTAACGAAGCGTTGCGGAATAACTCGTTACTACTTTTATGAGAATGTTACGAATTATCGAGCTTGAAGCAACACTGTTGGCAATAAAGTTTTGATTTGTGAGTCTAGCGCGATATTTCATGTTGACGGTTTCCGCGGAAATCTCTCGCGTTAATAGCGACACTGTTATGGATTAAATAAAAAGTGCGGACCGCGGATTGTTAAATTTAGATCAGTGTCACTTATGCAATTTTAAAACCGTGTTGTCATTTTTCAAATTCGTCACACCAACGGCCTCTGCCCCGAAATAACCTGCGTTACTGCAACGACGAAGACGTGCAACGCGTTATGCCGTGCATGCTAAATAATTGGAGGCATAAAAACAGTAGCAGTACCTTTTCAATTACACTTTAATAAGTAGGAAAAAGTAGAGAGTTTGATAGCAGCGAGCGACGAGAGTGGAAGACGGCGCATTATTGCCATCGAAACAAGGCGGAAAAGAGCGGCGTTATTCGCGGCGATCTTCTTCAGCGTTAAACGATCCTTCGGCTCGATTAAATAATTCACGGACTGAAGTAAACATTTCAATAGCGGTACAGTTTTTCTGACGGCTCGGATGTTGTTAGCACCCTCGTCTACACGCAATATAGACTCGAGTGCCGTGCGGCTCGAAATTGTGTTTGGTAAATCCCTTATAAGCTTATAGGTAATATGATTCAGCGTGGTATAGGTCAGATTTAAGCCGCCTTTGATATTTAAATCGGGTCGGTACGAGAATCCGACCACACAGGAATTTACACGTTCTGTGCCTCTCGCGGCGCCCGCCATTTCGATTCCGTCTACCTCTTTCTTATTTATTATATACATGTACATATACATCGGTGTATGCGTGTATTTATATACCTGACGAAAGATAAAGGTATTCCGGGCATCGCAAATTTATGCACGGATCGCGCGCTCCGGCCGCGACTTTTTTTCTCCTCCCTTTTTTTCACTCTTCTTTTCGGTTTCGAACCATGCTCCCGCTTGCCGATCCGGCTAGCAGCCTCCTTCGGTTTTTTACGGCCGTTTGTTCATTCTGATTAAAACATACAGTTTTTTCACCGACGTTTATTTGCTCTGTCATAATAAATCTGTGATATTCAGAAGGTAGTCACACCGAGAAAAAACCACGAGCCAGTTAACAAAGTAGTTTGTGCCCTGGACATGTTCATTTTCGGCCCGCATAAACTCCGACCGGCCCTTTATTCGCAAAATACATTATCGATTCGCCGACCAAGGCGTCGCAATTGACCTTCCGGCGTCGCGCTGCCGGGAGGACCGTCGTGCGGACGTCGCGTCCGCGAGATTGACTCGCGCGCGTCCACGCGCGGCGATGATGCAGGGCATCATCGGTTTTCTCGTCTCTCGAGTCGGAACTCGGAATCGGACGTTAAGCGAAACGAGCCGTGCACAGGCGGGGAATGCCGCGGGAACGATCGGCCGGCGGCCGCACGATAATGGAGTCCTCGGGTGTGTCGTTAACTCTCCCGTAGCTTTTTACTCGGCTGCGACTCGGGCACGACGATGATGATGACGGCGGACAGAAATCGCATGCTATTTGTCGCCCGGCTCGTTGTCCCTCTCGCGTCGTTAGCTCGGCTGCGCTCGCGCCGTATCAGTGCCGCCGTAAAAAAACGTCCGCCATTTCGGCAATTACACGTCGGCTTAATTAAAACCCGTGATCGTTCAATCGAGAGTTCGGGTAATGTTTTCGTAACGGCGCGACATTGCGAACGAATGCGCGCTGCGCACGCAATTTTATCAGCCCGATAACGCGAAAAGAATCTCGACGTGGCGGATCTTCTTGGGTGAGGCGTCGCCGTGGCGATAAGTACGCGGAATCGGCAGATACGAATAACTTTGTTTGCGTCGCGGGGAACCTCGATTAATTCGCTTTGCAATGTGATTACACACGAGTCAGAGGAAATTACGTCTACGAGAGCAACTCGATCGTTAATAATTGGCATTGCCGGGCAGCGCGGCGAATAATTAATTTTAAGATTAATTCCTAACTCACGGTATTGTTCGTGGAGAAGTTCAATGGTAATTATTCGCGAGGATCGGTCGGCCGGTCGCTAATGAGAAACCAGGAAAATTGCAGGCGGGATCGAATATGTAAACGGTTGATTAAAATGCGCTACGCCGTAACGAGGGGAAACTTCTCCAAACGAGCCGACGCAATCATATGATAGATACAATTTACCTTTCCGACCATTTAGACAAATGCGGCAAGTCGCGGCGCGCGAGGTAACGAACACACGGTGTAGCGATTCAACGGAATTTAAACATAGAATACGAGAGAGGTGCCGGTCGCAGTGGCAGAGATCGTGAAAATAAATTTGGCGGTAACGCGACGCTTCCCTGTGAGAGGCCGGCCATTCCAAAATTCACTTTAGACTGGTGCCGCGGCCACTCTGCGTCATTGCAGTTTTCTCTTTAGGTCGTTAGGACGGGAGCATTGCCTCGTGTCCTAATAGAATAGCAACACGGTGGCTCTGAAAAGCGCCCGACCGAGTTACCAGCGGGCAGTGCAAGGGGCGATCGAGGCGAAGGGTACCGCAGGAAACTGGAGAACAAGAGAAAGCTCGTTACGCGACGGCTATTCCTCGACTCGACTTACCGTGCCTCGTTCTTTTTCCATTCTCCGACTCCCGCAACTGAGCTTATTGCGACGCTGTCGACGCTAACGGCGAGGTGGAAAAATCGATACTCAAAATCGCACCGTTTCCCACAGGCGCGGGAACATTTTCTTCATACGGCTGCGTGTGGAAGACGGGGGGTCCGGTCTGACGTCGCGAGGTCGACTTTGTCGCATCCGGCTTAATTTGTATTCAAGAACCGTGGAAAATTAAACGCCGCTCGCAGTGGGTCGATTGACGGCGGACGACGTGGGACAGGGTCGTAACAGGGTCCGGGGTGGGAGGGGGCGAGGCGATGCACGCGGGTTTGGGAGGAAGCAATCGCGCGTCATATTTAACGAGGGCCGGTTTGCCCGCTCTCTCGTGCGTGGCTGCCCTCCGTTCCGTCATCTCGTAGGCTCGATTCTCTGTTTATCTTTATCTCTTTTGGCTTGGTTTGTCGGCTCGCGGCTCGGTATCGTGATTACAGGGTACTCGACACTCACCTCGGAACTCGGGTGGTCCGTCGTACTACGCATGGTGTGCGCCATGGTGTGCGCCAACACGGTCGAACGAGGATAACCAACGACTGTGTGTATCCCTCCTCCTCCTCCTCTTCCTCCCCCCTCCTTCTCCACCTCCTCACCAGCCTCTCTGTCTCGCTGCCTCTCACCTCTACCCACTTCCCTTCCCGTCCTTCTCGCTCGCTTCTACTCCTCTCCACCCTTATACACTTACCATCCCTCTCGCCTCAATGCGAAAGACTCTCTCCCACTAACTACCTGTGTCTTATTAGCGATACAGTCGACGCGAAAAGTTAGCCATGGCCGCTTGGCTGATGTGTTAATCAGGCACCGGGCTGCCTGAGAAGAGGGACTGGACGAAATCGCGGCCGGATTTGATGTTTTGACCGATTAACGGAACGACCGTGCTATCATTGTCCAAGTATTTAGTGCAGTATAAGTAACGCACAGGACGTCTCGCGCACTATTAACAGTACACTTTGCACTCAAAATTTGTCGATCCTCTCAAGATGTTTTATTTCTCTTCAGTTTAAGTTACACCTCGTGACACTTCACGATGTTACAAACAAAGTACAAGATCTGTCTAAAAAACAATGGGCAATTTTTTTAAAACCTTTTCACGCTATAATTAATATGCTTTGTAACTTTGTTGCGCTGTAACATGATTCACGAGGATGAACGTCGACCATTTAGGTAATACACATAATTAAAGTATAATTAAAATATCTCTTTTAAATTGAACCCTGTTAAAGGCAACATAGATCTGCTTTAAAACTTGCGCCGAACGCGGTAAATATCCCGTACGACTTAATTTACTGTAACCCGTTTAAAATGTTGAGTAGATGTATCGATTGACGTGGAATGTTCGCACAACATTAAATGATATCAATGAAATGCTTAACTACATAAACAGGGTGGTAAGAAATATATGTTTTATGTGCACAATTTTTATGACATCGCGGAGAAAATTATAAAAATTGTGATCTAAGATACTTTGAATTTTAAAAGCTTCGTCCTTTTCTCACATCAATGCCATTAATGCACTACTCGCGATCGTAATTAACGGCAAAAATATTCGCTGGAAATGTACATCAATCAGTAACGAAGTTCATTAGTAAGTCAAACTTACTATAACGCACTTGGAAAGTCTGCATCAAGGGAATTTTTAATTTACTCTGAATCCGGAATGTGTCATCTACTGCGCAGACGAAGCACGTATTTGCAAAGTAGTTTGGTATTTGCAGTAAGTGTATATACCCAGCGAGCGGCAAGATCTGTAACGTCGAATAGCGGAGACGCTGATTCGATTCGTTTGCGTTTGAGAAGTGAATTTGAAAAATAGAAAAAACATCTTCTCGTCTCTGCCGGGAAAACGACAAGTTTCTCCTCGTAATGTCACTCGAAGGGAAGTTCGGAAGCGGGCGGTAATTTAAAACGAAGAGAAATAATGTCGACTGGAAGAAGCTGCAACAATTACGGCGGACCAGTTCACCGAGCGACGATTTGGCGCTCGATCGAGTTCTCTCCTCGCGGCAGTATCAGAAAACAACGTCTAAGACGAAGCTGTCGTCGGAAACGCGAGGTCGTGGGGAATCGTGGACCTGACGTGGTCTACGAGCGCAAGTGATTTGAAAGAGTTTAAAGCGCGATTTGAACGAGTTCGGGACTGGTCTGGCGCGGGGGCGTCTCTTCCACGGTCGAGCGAAGACCACCGTGTTCGCGACAGGTGCGAGCAGCCACCGTGCTCGATGCAGTGACCAACACCATTACCCCGACCCCTCGGCCTCTTCGTCTCGGAGTTCGAGTATTCCTGCATGTCTGGCCGTGGCTGCCTGCCTGTGCCTGCCTGCCTGTGCCTGCCTGCCAGCCTGCCTACCAACCTACCTACCTACCTACCCATCTACCTACCGACCTTCCTTTCCGTCTACCTTCTACGCTCTCTTCCCTCTCACGCTCATACGCGTCTACGTCCGTTCTCCCACCTCGAGTCGATCTCCTGCGTCGCCGATGTCTCTATCCCGACCAACTTGTATCGCCTTGCTCGCCTCTCTACATAATTTACCACGCACACCGATTCGCGCCTCGACCGTGCGAATCGCTACCTTTCACGCCTCGGACCGTTTTCCTTAAAAATCGTCATTTTACTGTCAAGTGCTGGTTGTTCACGGTCGCAGGTGACGAGACAAAGGTGGAGATAATACCCGGGGAATTCACCGGTGACAGAGAAAATGCGCGAATCATTTGTACACATCGCTGACGCACGACTACCGCTCCGGGCGATTATTTCACATTTCGGAAATTGTTTCCATGTTAATGTAACGTCTATTTGCCATGCAAATTCCGGAAGAGCGGTATTTGCAATTTTGGGCGTTTGGCTAATTCATGACGAGTTACGTTGGCCAAGCGATCGAACAAAAAGAGGACGAACGATGTGCGCTAACATGGTAAATAATTATGAATATGTAATTATTAAACGGGACGAGCGTAAAGCAACCGCTGGTAATTCGGGATTCCGAAATGATACGCTGCCCGATAAACTATGATTTCGATGTATCCAGGAGAAATAAAATGCCTTTGCTCGTACCTCGGTATGATATGTGGTATCTCGATTCTCTTTTCTGCGTCGCGCGGCACGGCTTCTTGAGGACAGCTGCTGCAATCGCGTCGCGTGTTTCGATGCCGGGCGACGACCTCTTTGGGGACAAGCACGCGCCGTAAGACGCGAGAGAGCAGAATAGTTTCCGTCCCTTCCACGCTCTTTCGCTCTACTTTTCCAGTCGTGTTGCTCTTCGCTTTTTCGCTCTGAACGAATCTTTCCAAAATCTCAACCGTCACAATCGCCGTTCGAGTCCTCCACCAGGTCCGAGTGAGATTGATTGCGGCATTAGTCGAAGTCTCGGAAACCTTCAGAATCACGTAGAAAATGCCGCGCGCGCCGCGACACTTGATTGATTTTCGCCATTCATCAACTGCAATTACGTATTCAGTCAGGCAGGAATTATGTACTGTTTGTCAAATATTTGTTCTTGTTTCGTCTATTCGGAACTCGACGTTTTCATAAAATACTGCACACTTATTTATGCATTCTATCAACATTTGTCGAGTCACTTCGAGAACACAAAGTACGAAAAACCTCACCTAGCCTCATACATCGATATTCATCTTTATATTCCCTGTCCCGCTTTCAAATTTCCCTTTTATTTCGAAGGTAAAGTGCGAAGCGTCTCATCCCGTAAATACTGAATAAACACGCGACGAATTAAATTTTACAGCGGGTAACGTACGCTTTTTACGTTTCATCTTTTTTACGAATCTCGTAAGGAACATACTATGATAATCACGAGATGATAAACCTTTCGGTCTCCACCGTGGAAAATTGGATGGAGCGTTTGCTTCGGAAGTATTTCCGAGCAGGCTTTTAAAAACGGGGTTTTCCCATCGCTCGTTAATTGAAAGAAAGTTCTCGCGCGGAAGTTGATGTTTTATTGGCTGATTCATCAATACGAGATTATTATTATAAAACCGCGGGCACGATGTCCGCGTTTATTATTGAACAAACGGCGTAACTTCCGCTGTGGGTGGAACACGTACATCGCAGCCACCAGAGAATGGTGTCCGTAGTGCTACGTGTACGCGTTTGGAGAGGGGATGGGCCAAGGGAACGGTATCGGCTTGACAATTATCACCCGAACCTAAATGCATTCCCCGGGGAACGACGATCTACCGTGGCATCGAATGCTCGTGCCGCCATATGTGCCACTGTGCTTTGGTATCGCTGCACCGTGATGTACCACTCTCGCTACGTATAGATTCGAATACCGTGAGTCGGGCTCTATTCTGCAACCTTCTCCCAAAAAGTGGATACGCGAGTTGGGCCGATTAGTGATTTCGCAAGCGGTACCAAGTTTCCGAGAAGATTAGTACACTCTCAAATGCAATAGCTGATTTCATGCTCTGGCTCATTTCACCGACGCGCGATCGCGTCTTGATTAATTAGACGAATCGTCAAAACTACTTGTCACATTCTTTCGGCGTAATTGTTTTGTAGGCCCTTTTTGAATGGGATGAATTACGCTAGTTCATTAAGTCAATTGGATGTGACGGAAACTACTGATTGCAAAATTTCGGCGTTGGAAATACCACCTTGTAATGAGATTCGGAAGCTCGAAAGACCGAACGAGGCGATGAAGTGTAAAAAGATTGTAAAACACAAGCTAAGACAAACAAAGGGATAATAAGATGTCGTGGGTAGTGATGTATCTCGGGGAAAGTTGTTAAAGTTAAAAGGCAAACTTTGGATATGCACTAACAATAAAATGGTACAATTAACTGGCTTCCCGTTCCTTGTACTGCTAATTAAACTAATCCTATTAACTAACCGACGAAACTAATTTTAACGTTCATTTCCAAGATTTGATCGTTCGTGTTTCTAGTACATTGTACACGCTCTTTTTTTTGGCGTTAATCGCGTATCGTTTAATGGTACTGTACATATAAGACCCTGTTTCTTTATCGCAGATGGTTGTCTTTTACAGATATAACTATACTGTTTTTTTTTCAAATAAATTCTGATTGACGAATGTGATGTATTTTTGCATATTACTGCAATTTTTAAGATTTTGCTGATACAACGAAATGACAGCCGTACCAAGGTATTCTTCATGTCCAATATAAAATGTTAAAAAACCTTATTTATTCAACTATGTAGCGTGTAGTTATTTCCATAAAGCGAACAATTTTGTTTTGTATATCATTCCCATGACAGATTCGCGAGCACTCGTTATCAATCCTCGTCATATCAAACAAGCGGTTGGTTATTATTCTCATATGAATTGGATTTTTTCCTTTTTACATTTCCATGAGGTACATGCTTGCTATTTTCCACTGCTGACAAAGAACCTACGGAGCAAGTAATCTTGCATGCTGAGATACAACGAAGATGTGTTCGATAATGGTTTGGAATGCTTCACACAAGTTGAAGAAAACGGTGATATAAAACAGAGGAAATGCACAATAACAGGTTATGGAAAAAAATGTACTCAATGTTTTTCCCCCTATAATGAAAGTGTCGTCATTAACAATCGTTACAGCATAAACAATGCTTAGTTAAATGTTTGACGGAAGTTGTTGAAGTACAATTTAATAAAGCGGAGAAAAAATAATCAAATAGTTTTAGATAATAGTCTATAAAGTAAGCAAACGATTAATGACTTGGCTTATGGACAAGTCAATGACAATGGTTGGAAAAAGAAAAGATAACGAGAAATGTTGGGAACTGCAGCGCAAATGCTTTATTTGCGGCCACGCCGTTTCGTGAACAATAAGTATGTTACAGGAACGTGTCCGAATGATTCGAAAGCAGGGACAGGTATTGGAGAGTCGAAGAGCTTGGAGCAGACGTGGCTGTGGCCGGATCTGGGGGCTACGCGTGAAATCGTAAATGCAACGTAATCGTCCGCCACCCACCACGTAGCAAATCACGTCGTCTAGTGAAAAAACGCGAAACCGTTTCGCCGAGTCGTGCTGCGCCGTTTCTTTCGGAGACTGCCGCGATCGTCCTCGGTTCCCACGGGACCCGCTTTCTTCGGTGCGGTGCGGCTACAATTGCGGTTGATCGCGAAGGACCAATTCAGAAGATAGTCGCACAATGCCGCTTATCGGTCCAGTATCAACGTTTTTCATGTCGAATGATGATACTACATTTATTTTCCCAGGTGCAGACTTATTTGTAACACATAAAACCACCTGGACATATGTGAAGACTTTCATATTTTATATTTATCTTTCTTTCAGTAAATGAGGACAACTTGACACTTTAATAACGAAATAAGCGAATTAAATTACCAAACATTTGGTTTAACACTAACAACGTTGTACTGTTTTTTGTCTTTATTCATTTTTGTTTTTTAACCCCTTGCAGTATTCTCACCAGTATGACTCACGATGAAAATTTCGAGCCAAACATAAATATCACGAGTCAGGCTCTTACTTGTAATTTCATTTTTAATCATTTTTTGTCAAGTTTTTGCTTCAAATTCGTTTGAATTCCACTATGAAATATGCGATGCACACTATCGCATGAGATAAATCGGAGCACGGCTACTTCACAAGCAGTCGCAAAAAATATTATGTTTCAAATTCAGAGACTATGTCCTCGCTGCTTCGGCTCTTTTCCCGATTATTCCGGTGCATCGCTTGGGCCCAAATTCTTCCTAGTTAACTCGTACTGCAAGGAGTTAAAAAAAATATTTTCAGCAAATTAAAATATGTTTATTAAAACACAGTAAAATGAGAGTATAAACTTATACCGCAAGGGATGAACATTTAGGAATTAGTAAAAAAAATTACTAATTATTTTTCAACGATGCGTGTTTAAATAGGCGATGGGAACACTCGAAACATCACGATACGCGAGCATAATAAAGAACCGAATTTGGCGCAAATGTCTCGGCCGAGAATTGCACGTATCGATTGAGTGAGTGACGGGCAGCGGTATAAATAATGTTTAGCATCTCACAGTGCAAAGGGGAGATAAGAAAACGAATTGACGTGATCGCGCACGGCAGAGCCAGGTGAACTGCCGGAAATGACAGGCCCTTTTTGCTTCGTGAACAATATCTGTAAAAATTGGCCTTTCCGTGTTTTTCACTGATGCCTATAATTACGGGCGATAAAGAAAAGCACACATTCGTGCTAAACTCAAGATCGTCGCCTGACAAATGTTTATTCATTTGCTGCCACTGCCATTCCCCTACTACAAAAATAAAGTAAAATATAAAGTTCTCAACTCTACGCATATTTGCTATACTTTTCCTCTGCGATATTATGAAAAAGCCGATCTTCCAGTTTTATACCCACACGTTTTCATACTTTCGTATACCTACAACCAACTTATTATATTTTGATCAATTTTCCATTGTCAACACATTCTGTTTATCCAGAAGGAAGTGTAATATAAATTTAACGACCTGTCTCAAGGTATACCGGCGTAAGAAAAGCAAATATTTTGACAGACTTCCAAATGCATCTCAGTAACAGGCGATCGTGTGCAATCTTATCAAAAATTGTGGAGCCGGAATGAAAGTGGTGCTCTGCACTGGGGCATCCTCAACCCTGTCTCGTTCGAGAAAATCAGGCGTCGGCGCTTCGCAGCGTCTTGTTAACTTTCCTGAACATTGTTTCTAATCTATCCAATTCCGAGCAGAAATTAAAATAGGGGATTGGTAAAGTCCAACGAGGAAGTCCAATTTTGTTCATCAGGATGTAATCAGGTAAGCTTGTCTCAAACGAAGATCCTGCAAGAAAAAAAAACTAAAAGTACTCGTCATCCAGCAAACGACCTTTTGAACCCTATATCTCTGTTTGTATTCAACTGAAATTGGATCCAGAGAGATAAATGCATTTTTCTAAGACAGACTGAGTAAGAAGTAAGAAATCTGTGGAAATCTTTAATAAAATATTGCAGTCGCTTTGGGTAAGAACTACCAAAGTCAAAACCATTTGCTAACGACAAGCGCCGCCGACCTTTATTAGGCCACGAATCAGTGCTAAGTAATTGTAGCGATGCGAATATTTGAAAGGCAGGTTCTGGTACGGCTGGTGATAAAAGAAAGAAAATATGTAATTCACCAAAGAACACACACGAATCTAATATTTACCAGCGTAACAAGTGACTTACCTCGCCGCGCGCGTTTCTCAACTTTTCGTGAAACATGTGTCCCTTCATCCACGATAATTCTCCAACGAACTGACTAAACGCTATTCGAAAGAGCTGGAAGAAGGTGCTTTCATTCCTCAAAGGGGAAGAGCCAATATTGACTCTCGGATAAAGCAAGATTGGTGCTGCCACGCGAGGACGGTCCCCGGCGCGTAAATGAACTCGAAATCTAATGTAAATGTAATACGCTCAGGTAGGACGAGGTCGGCAAGCTGGAGACGTGTGGGTGTAAGAGCGTGCTTCTGTGCGAGGCGAAGGCTGGAGGTATCGGCGCGTGCCAGGTGCTTCGAGGACAACAAAGCATCCCTGTCCGGGCCAGGCCTCGGGTCTTGCCGGCCGGAAGTCGGAAAATACAGTGACACAGGGGAGCCCTTATTAAAGACTCGGAGAAAAGGGACGGCTGTTTTGCGCCGACGTTTGGCTTTACTAAACGAATTCGCTGAGCGAATATAGAGCAAACATCGGTTTCAGATCTACCTGGATGGCTGTTCATTCAAACAGTTGACAGATTGTGAAAATCATTCTTTCCACGTTTTACACCTAAATTGCAAATTACATCAAATTGTGGCACATAATTGACATATTTTTTTCTTGATTTACATGTTTCATAGAATATGTTGTAACAAATAATAAAAAAAATTATGTATGCTGCATTCGAGTGTTAATGGCACTGTTTATATAATATAATTCGCTTTTATTACCTGAAATGTACAGGTAGAGGTAAATATAATAATTATAATATTACATGTAGGTATTTCGTGCGAATAATTTATGCATATTATCGTCCGAGCGATACACATCCAGATAACGATAATATCGATTCAAACATTATTGTAACATCAATTACTGTATACAAAAAGATTGATTAGAGATAATTCCAAATTCTCTGGGTGATTATCAAAGTTCCCTGCATCTAATATCTGAGCATAATTAACCATAATTTTAGTTTTCAGTGTTTTATGTTTTTCTAGAAATTAATTATAGAATGTTACAAGATTTTGCATAAATAATATATAAGTAATAATACATAAGTAATATAAAAAGCGATGGAAAAGGTGTTTGGCATAATATTTATGGTGCGTCATGCACGTATATATTTCGCTACACAG
>JABFPT010001101.1:8256-21635 GCA_022817245.1 Nixonia krombeini | reverse complement strand
GGTGCCTCGCGAAACACGACAATTCTGTAGTTTTCATATCTATGGCGTTCCGTTCATCATTATTCATCGTGCGCAATCACGCGACGAATCGCTTAACGCGGACATGCGGCGTTGTTCAAAATTAATTAAACACAGCTATGAAAACATGTGTCAATAAAGCCCAAATTCTGTTATAAAAGGAATCACGATATTACCATAAGTGTAGTTTCACAACGGTATACATGTTTTTATATGTGAGATCAACACAGAGAAATCGATGAAATTATATTTTTCGTATTATTCTTGGGTATAAGATGAAAGCAGAAAAGTTATTCGTTTGCGTCTCTTACAAATAGATATGCTGTACACTTAACCTCGCGTTTCTTAGACTATTCTCTCAGGCAGAGCCAGAATTTGGCGTCTTGGCATCTGGGTAGATAATAATTGAAATGAGTTAAATTTGCAGTTACGGTCGTTCATTTAAAAGCATATAACGGTAATGTTTATAATCAAACTTTGATGTAATTATACAAGATTACAATTCGTGTTTCTTGTAAATGTATTAGCTCGGATCGTGAAGTACACGTAGTAGCAAATCGCATTTGTGAAATTGTATATGAACGTTGCGTCAATTGCCGCGTGTTGAACACCTTTGTGACGCAGATGCGCGTGTTTTGCTTTGGGTAATGCGCGAATTTGCGTTCACCATTTTCCTATGCACGTACTTAACAAGTTGTTGGTTCCAAGAGTAAGTTACATAAATATTTTAGTAACTTGTATCCGGGAAAGGTGTTAACTCAGAATTCTATTCTAATTAACATCCATTGCACTTCCTTTAACGTGGCACTTCAGCTGCTCTTTTCAAATGTACCGACTACTGAAACTTACAGTAAAGCGTTTGATCGGAAAAGACGGATATTGATTACATTTCATGCGAAGCTGCTTTTTTATCTTGAACGAATACGCGCTTTGTAAACCAACGCCTTTCTCCCGATAAATTGTTTTTTGTCAGGCGTCGTCCAGTAAAAGTGAGTGAATTTGACGTACGAAACTTATACTACGTCACATTTATTCGAGAAGTAACAACACGAACAGTACGAACCGGTCGAGTTGCGATCATGTTTTCCAACAAAATCGGTATATAGACGTTGTTGCAATTTAATTTTAATTTCCATTTAAACCTACACGACCTTAACTGTTTTCCTCGTCCACTTTAACTGGGGTAAAATAACAAGAGATTGAATTACAGTATTTGACATTCCAGGAGGGGTTCGTGAATAAATGCAGGGAAAGTTGATTTTTCCATTACTCGTGTCGCATCTCTACCGGAACATCCGTCATTGTATCTTCTCTGGAAACGTCGTTCCATTTCTCAAAAATTCTTAATTAGACGTTTTATCCATTTGTCCACCGACGACTCTTTCACTCGGCGACGCTTTAATTAAAGCCCGGTCTTGCGACACCGTGATAATTCAAATAAAATTCGAATCAAAGTTTTCCAAGAGGCAACATACGCTTTTGCCGGCATATAGACAGATTGTCATCTGACCATGAAAAGTCGACGTCATCGATGGAAAATAAACGCTGTCGCAGAATTATTCCCGATTTGAGTCCATCAATAGCTCGAGACTAGTCTAGTCGCGACAATTGCGACCCGCGGCTCGTCGATGAGGAATTAACTTTGTACCATTATTCCTTCATAATTGTTCGCCAACCTGTCTGGACGGTGTTCTTATTAATTAGGAAAATCCGGTACGAATCTTACCTTGCCTCGTTTACTTTTTACGATGCTTAGTGCTATGCAAAATGCGAAATTGTGTCGTAGAGCGCGGAGAAGCCCGCGGCAGTAGTGTAACAGCTCGCTCCCGATGCAGCCAGAGCTTTCCTCTCAAAGGATTCTCCGAGATAATCCGTTGAACTCGTTTGCGAAACGGCGACCATTGTGCATTGTATTATCCACTTGGATCGTGGAGCATTTCTCTCGTTTCGGATCCACTGTTGTTCGCTCGCGGAAGCGTGTAACGCGTCGTTCAAGGCCGCCCGATATCCCACGCTGCTCCGTATAAATAGTCGAAAACCCGCGACTCGTCTTGATAACGCTTGCGTAACGTTTTGCAATCGACGTTCCGTCGCCGCCGAATCTCGTCTCGGCGCTAGAAATGTCCGCCCGAGTGAGATGTTTACTCAAAAAAATAGTTATCGCTTATTTATACATTCGAGGTGCTTTTTCTTCGTTGCAAGCTTTCCCGGTGATGTCAGAAGTTCAGCTCGACTTCTGCCGACAAGCGGGACGCGCGACTCCGCTACTGCCGTCGGTTCATCCCCGGCATATCCCACCCGGAGCCCCCGTTTTAACTATGTGCGTTACAGCGTTACACAATTGCGACGCACTGGTGTACGTCGAAACGACTCGTACTCACAAAACAAAGGATAATACTCGCTTTGTTATTTATTTACCTTGCACGGCATGCTTGAACGAAATAATTATTTGCCGCTCATTCCGCACGCCAGTATATTCGCGAAGATGACGTTGCCGTGCGGCAAAACACCACGGAACTGTTCACCGTAATTCGATCTTCCCTTTTTTTATTCGCGGATATATCCATGGAAAAGTGAGAGAACTGTTCGCCGGAGCGGAAGCGTTATTCGATATGAACAATAAAAGATTTTGCGTTTCAATTAAGTTGTGAAAGCAAATATCCGTTAAAGCAGCGCGACTATTATTCGACGTTCATTTCGTTTTTTATTCGCGTCTTAACGCTCAAAATACCGCCTCGGTATATCAAGTTATCAATGTTCGTAATCAACAGGATTAATTATTAATTACGGGATCTCTCAAAAACAACGGTGCAAAAAGTTAAACGGGTTTAAATAGGTCGGTAATCTGATTTAGTTCGCCAACGGCGCTGTTGCCCTTTCGCTTCGATGCGAAAATTATTTACGCTAAAAGGAATCCGCGACTGACAGTTATACGGTAAGAATACTTGCCTTCGCGAATCGATTCGTTCCGTTTTGTATCAGTGTCGTAAATCCTCGCAGTGTGTCACGAGCAAACTTCTTCTATGGAGCTTTTGAATTAATTATGATCGATCAAAACTAGATACGAAATTGCCACGTATGTGTTACGACCGGCTTAATTATTCAATCTTGACTATCGATTCGATGACCTTCATTCTTGCCGGGTACTAATTAATAACTGACGTTTTTTTATTAAATTACATTTTAACAGGGGACAATTATTTCTTCATTCGTTTCGATCACTCGAACGACTTTTCGACCATCTTTTGACCATAAACACTTTCTTCTTACATCTTCAAACACCATGTTTTGACCAGAAACGCATTAAGGTGCAATTATTTCCGAAAGAATTAGCAAACAACGATGTTTGGTCGCTGAAGAAACACGACCATCTTTCTCAATATGTGGGGATTTGTACAATGCGGCAAAAAGCTCGCGCGCGAAACACGTAACGGTGACTCGGACCAGTTACAAGTATTCGCCCGTGCTCGTTAAAGATATTTGCGTCTGCTCCTTTTATAAATAACAAAAAGCGCGATTGTCATTACTGCATCTCCGTAATTGTCGTTGACACCTGACCTTTATTGCCCGTCCTTTGTCTCGCGAGCACTGGCAACCGTTAGACTTTGAAACGCGTTGTTTACAACTTTGTCAAAGCAAACATTTAATTCATTTCGCGCCATGCACATTAACAGCGTACGCTGTCGTAAAATTTAATTAAAACCCGTAATGACGCGTCTGTTAAAAGTATTAAGTTGTGGCCGGGGACAATTCTTTGAATTGGGTTGACGAATTGGACGCGATAATGTTCGACAGTATTAAGACCGCAAAGGCACGGTCTGTATCCGAGTTTCTTTTTTGTCCTCACTTTTTTCCGACAATTCTGGCATAACACGAAGGACGAGTCAATAACTTTGGCAAATGGCAACATCGACGGGCAATGTCGCAAATGCCAAAGCGCAATGCCAACAGATTCAGCCGCATTCCGAATAAAGCGAGAGTCGAGTGAATCGAAGTGTCGTCGGAGTTCGTTGGTCGGTTGGTTCGCGGAAAGGGCTTCTTTACCGTCTTTTTCGTTCCACTACCTTCTTCATGGGACTACCGGTGCTTTCAGCGTAAATTGCAGCTACTTCAGCTTAGCCGAATGTGCGAACGGTTAAAATGTTGTTCGACCGTTATATATGAACTTTGCGAAAAACTCTCCTGGTTTACGACACTTGAAAATTACTCTTTTCATAGTCATACTTCACCGATAAGTTCTCGTGTACGTGCACTTTTATTGTACCAACTCTGTGCCGTTAAATAATCCGGCAAAAACGGGTTATAATATATCCATTACCGTAAAACGTTGCGTGCACCAATTAATTACTCCCTTGTAGCGAATTGTTTGTGCAGCCGACGTGACATTTAATTATTAATTTGTTTATATACAGCAATACGCGGTATATTGATCGGCCGAACTTTCATCCGACGAACGGCAGTGTCCTCTGAACGATAATGGCAAAAGTGTCAGCTTCTAACTCGGCACGGTCGGTATCTTTTCCCGCTGGTAAAGCAGGTTTCTGCCGTCGGTAACTGCTTGGCGGCTGTTCCTTTCCGTTGACGACTATCGTCCAAGTGGATCGAGGGAGCTCCGAGCTTCTCGCTCCGCCGTCAATAAACGCCGTTTTGTAAAAGTATTGTCTATTGGTAAAGCGAAGTCGACGGATGCTCGATGCTCGGACGATATTTCGTCGGTGGTCGATAGGCGGAAGACGCTGTTAGTAATTGCACTACATTTAATAGAATTTCGTCCATTACGCGACGCTCCGGCACTACGGATTATGCACCCTTCCCACTTGTCCTTTATTGATCGGTACCCCTGTGTTACCTGCGCATAGAGAAACACTTCCGAGCTTCTTGACCGGCAAGGGGGACGCTCGAAAATCACATTTTTTCACTTCCCTTCAAAACCTTTTCCTCACTCTCTCACGTAGTTGAAACAAGTCGCGAAAAACGAACGTGTAACGTCGCTAAAACGTTCGTTCCCTTTTTCGGAAATAGAGGATGGTGAAATATGCATTTTATTTCCAATCGGCAAAATATCTTATTATGAGCATATCCAATTTTGTTCTTTTAGTAACATTTGACGGCCGTGGATATACAATTTTTGTGTATTTCATATTTTTTGTATACATACGACGAGAAACAAAAGTTTGAACAGAAATGTAAAATTGAACATTGCGGTCTCGGGTAGGTCAGGCCTGACATAGATTGTTCGATATGTCAACAACGAAGAGATTCAACGGAAATAGCTGATTCAAAAATTGACTACTTTTTGCAACGAACATCGTGGCTAGAATAATGATGTCGTTTTGAGCAAGATTGATCGTTTAATGCGATAACAGTTGTGACACGATATGCAGCAGCAGCGGCTGTAGCACTCAAAGTGGAAGTAACTTGCAGTGGTGATGGCAGTCGTACTCAGACTGCTTCTATATTGTCACTTATTGTTTCAAGTGGAACGAGGCAGTCTCTAGTCAGGCCGACATTTGGAAGTAGAATCGTGACAAGAATATCTTCAAAACTCTCCAGCGAAACTAGTATTTTATTTTTAGACACGCCGCTTTTATTGTCTCCGGTCACCGCGATTCTCGAATCAAATATCAATTGGTAAATATACATTTCCATCGAACGTTATCAGTTTTCCATGAATTTTTGGCGCCACCTCTGTTAACACATTTTTCTTGCCGGGAGTATGATTATTAACCGCAGATGGCAGCAATTTCCTTAAATCGTTGCTTATTATTTTATGGTACCGACTCGCGGTGACAACATCGCTATATTTTTCTCGTTCTCGCTAATTTTATTATGCGTCGCAGCACAGTCGAGCTTACCAAACCAACGCAAAAACACTCGTTACCACAGTCGCTGGCAACTAATCACATTTAATTCCTATGACGACCAAAGAGGTAAAGTGGCGTAGTCGTGTTGGACGAATATTAACATCCATCATTATGGACTCGAGGCCGCATTTTGATATTTATAAAACGATTAGAAAACATTTCTGGATTTTTGCGCGTCATTTCAGGTCTTTTTTTAGACGTCGTTTAAAAATAGTCGCATCACTTGCACAGAAATTAAGAATTCCGTAACAACATTTAAAAATTTTTATGTTAATTTTTGACAACATTCAAGTTCTCAAATCGGAAACGTTTCAGGAAATTAAATATTTCAAAACAAAAAATTCTTATATGATACAGTAAAACATATATCTCGTCGTATAACTGTTATTTTCAGGTATCCACATACATTGTAATAAATGTTGTTTGAAGTTCCATGAAAATATTACTTAGCAATGCTACAGATGAAGCTTTCGTGACTGTAAAATAAGTATTTCTGAACGAAACGGTAAATATCGTGTAAAGCATTATAATATATATTGGGCCCTTCAGTCTAGTATCTGTAATCAGGAAAATATCAATTGCTTCCTATACATTTCGAAGAAATTCTGTACATGAACCTGTCATTTATACAAAGGAACTCTAGTACTTTGTTCCTTTGTTCTTTCTTTGAAGTAATAAAAATAGACAAATTTACCTTCGTTTATAAGACATTGAATCTGCTTGTTTCTTCATTGCAACGACTTAGCAAATGAACGTTTGTTCCAATAAACAATTACTCGAAAATATCAACGTGATTTATCAAGGATGTAGTCCCGATATAATATTGCATAATGTGAAAAGTCTATTTTCAAATCGTTTATCCAGTTCCTTTGTTAGAGTCAATATTTGATCAGTCGTTCCGCACGATCTAAAAGGATGTAAACATTTAATTTATTTCTCCCCCTTTTATTTTTTTTAATACTGGTGATTCTGTTTGCCAACTCTCTATTGGATTTGTCAAAATAATTAAATTTTTTTGCATCAATTCGTATTCTAATTAAATACCAGTCGTATTGAATTTGCTATAAATCAAACAATTTTTCAAAATACATGACTAACTGTACGCTAAATGTTTGTTCATAAACTTTTCAATTGAAATCCGTACGAAGTACTGCGCGTAACGATATACGGCAGATGTGTAGCGCGTCGGTGAAGAGTATTTAGACAAGGTTGCCGAATTGTTCGAATCGAAAATGGATTTTCCCGGACAAAGTGGTTTATAACGCGTGTCTGTCAGAACTTTTTTCGTTCAATGGACCTCTCAAAACTAACCAACGCTACGAATCCCGACAACAGCTTATCTCGTCTTTTACTGGAAATATCCTTTTGGCCTTTACCTCGATATTAGTGTACGTGTATATGTGTATATGCGTGCTCTGCACAAAAATATGAGTAGAAAACCAATGCTGATACACTTCTTGTGGATAACATTTTACAATAATCTTATATTTATAAATATATCCACGAACGAAAAGGAATTCGAAAGATTAATGTATTAAACATCGAAATGAAAATTTATCAATTATCGTCCTCAGTATTTTCTTTGAAGACGCTAATGTACAAGTTAATGTAATTCCTTCGTTCTCAGTTGGATGTAAAAATCCTGATGCACAGACGAACGTGTTGCAGTACAAGAGGACGACAATTTCCTTAGTTTATAACAAGTTTATTCCCGGGTTTTAACCACGCGAGAGTGCCAACAGTCGTGTAATATTGATTTTTAAGCTTTCAGATTGATACGGAGCGCAATTGCATTCACAGCGTTCATTGTTAATGCAAAATTCCGGAACAGTGATACACGTCGCATTAACGGAGTTAATGTCAATTTACAAATGGAAGCATTTACAACGGTTTACAAATGATAGTATTTTGTAACAAACCGGTAAAGCCCTCATAAAAAGTGATCGAATGTAACGTGTATCGCGATTTTGTAGCACCAATCATAAAAAGTCCGAACTACGAAAGCTGCGTTAAATCAGATCATCTACGTTTCAAGATGTCATCAATTAAATTACAGTGACGCTGTAATGATCCTCCGCTGGGATCAGAATAGATGAGCGAAATATCTCATATAATATTTATCTACATTTTTCTCTCGAGAAATAATGCGAAACGTAACGTTTTCAACAACGACTGTTGAATCTGTGTCAAATATTCGTAAAATATTCGTAACAATCTGCTAATAAATTTCACCATACCAAAGTTTTCATCTGGTTTTTCGTGGTATGCTTTGTTAACCATCTACCAAACGTCGTAGTCGTAACTCGTGTTTTTCATAAAACAGTCACACCTATGCTACAGAAGGACTAAATGTGATGTATTCTGGTGTATCGTTATTCGTTGCTCAAGCAAAACCATCTAATATTCCCCGGCATTTTCGTATTAACCTCGACACAAATGGCAAGAAAGAGAGTCGCAATAACATTTTTGGGAATCATGCGATCTATGTCGCTGCAAGTTAGTAAATCTTCCCAGTGGAAAACTCATGTGGAGCAGATGATGTTTCATATGAAAATCCACTAGCGAAATGGGAGGGAGGAGGGGATGCAAGACGAGGAGGGCGGTAGTCGAGGGTATGGCAGTATCCGACATAAAAATCAGTGGCGCTCGGTCGGAGCGTCGAAATGAAAATTTCGCAAGAACGCAGAAACCATCGCACTTCCCCTTCTTCCTCTCCGCCTTCTCACGCCACCCCTGTCCTCTCGCTGGCTCGCCCCTCCATCGGCAGCCTCGTAAGCATCCCTTTCAGGGAAAGACGCTGACGATGGTGCCACTCGAACTGATCACCCTGTATATAAGACTACAGAGGGGCGCTCGCGTCGATAGAGCCAGCACGAGCTCTGCGCGTCTCTCGCCGCGTTTACGTCCGTACCGTTGTACGCCGTTCTGGCGAAAGCGGGCGACGTCGTGCTGTGCCAGCGGCAGCAGCAGCAGCAGCAGCAGCACCGGCAGCGGCGGCGACAGCATCAGCAGCACCAGTAGCACGAGCAGAGCGGCGTCGGTGACACCGCGAACCTCACCGTCGACAAAGACCCGCCCTTTCTCGAGTGCCCCGCGTCGTCGGAACGCCGTCGCTCGCCGTGCGCCCCGGCAGGGTGCCACTTCCGGTTATGGTATTACCGTGTCCGCACGACCTTCAATGAACGTCCCAGGTAACCGGTGAATGGTCCGACGAGACGCCACGTCGGTGCCGGTGACTCGGCCGCGTCGCGCCGACGACCATCCTCTCGATCTGCGACAATAACTCTCGACGACGACGATCGTAATGACGGCCATGAGGAGGTGAGAGAGGAGCAGGTGGAAGAGGATGAGGACGAAGAGCCAGTTTTGGGGATTCGACTGCGAGTGAGAGTACGGTCGATACACGCGCCCCGTAGATCGGCCGGTATCCAACAGACCGCCCCTGCCCCCGCCGCCACCTTTCCTCCTCCTCCCCTCCCCGCCCTTCCTCCCCCGTCGCCGATGATCCTCCGGACGATGGGTCGTTGCACTCGGAAGAGGGAAGCACCGCGCGGTCCCTCGCACGGCGGCGTGGCCGCGTCGCTCGGACCAGCTCGCCTCGCCGGCACTGACGGATGCGCGCCTCTCGCCACGACCAGGTGGTGCTCGCCGGCCCGAGTGTTTTCCGGCCACCTCGATGGGACACGCCGTCACCACGGCCGCTAAGACTGACAGGCTACTACTTCCCTTGTGTTTACGTCAATCGATATGTAAAGATGACGCGTTACTCGTGTTTGGACGCGAGCGACGTGCCTCCGTTGACTGATAGGCCGGATCGGCTCCTGGTCAAACGTCTCGCGGTAACGGGTGTGGATCGTCCGGGGCGATGTATCGGCAAGACGGCGGCTCGAGTGGGGAAGGCGACGAGGGCAGAAGGAAAGAGCAGAATGTCGCGTGGACGAGCGTCACAGGCGAAAAGAGTAGTGGTGTAAATCAAAGGAGGAGCGGGAATTAACGTGGGCACGTCGCGCGGTACGAGGGGCCGTGAGTGTACACTTACATTTGTTTCGTACTAGCTCGAATGAATTCACTCGAGGATGAAGTTTCATGCAGTCGCTATTTCGCCAGTAGTAAACGCGAGCGTGTTTGGGAAGTCGGGGAAAATGCGCGAAGAGAAAGAATTCAAGACCTTTAATGCCTTCATCTTTCCCCCGTGTCGTGCAAAAAGGGAGAAGGGGAGCGCGTTGGCCGTCGAACGAGGACCGCACGCTGCGCCTGAGACGAAAGCTCTTCTGTGCACCGCTGCGAGAGTAATGCGCGGAGTGGTTAAGTGTGCTCGATAGAGTGCCGAGGCAGTGGACGATGCGGAAGAATTCTCGGCGAAGGGCCAAAAATACTTGCTTCGGTCGAGGCATCGAGCCGCCGCGCGACAGTGTCGCGGTGAAGAAAGGTTCCGTAATGAGACGTTTCAAGGAAAGCGGCGTGGGAAATATGTGAGAACATGGGCCAGGATTGGTGCGCACGCAGGCGGAAACGCTCGTTCAGCGGATGCTGCCCTTGCGGTCCACGTGTCCATCCCTTGAGCTGGTCAGTCACTCTTCGATCTCTCATCGATTTAGCCTCAACCGGTTCTTTGACTTTACATCGCCAAGCTTCATTTTTCGTCCAAACGACCCGTTTAGTTTGCCGCATTTTGCCCATTGCTTTCTTTGTTAATTACGTTGAACGCAAACCCGCTCGAATAGAAAACACTTCTTGCCGTGCCGGCCGAGAAACTTTCGCGAAAGTGGCACATCGGAAACAAATGCATGCGAGTGTTCGCGGCCGACGTTGACGGGATATCAAGAAGCGGAACGAACCGAAAGTTCGGACGTCCAAAAATACTCTGCCCTTTTATAAATAACCGTTACCTACCAGATCAACTACGATTCCATTCCTGCCTTTTGCGAATGCATTTTTCATTCGCTGCTGCAACGCGGCGAAAAATGGAACGCGATCTTTATCATAGAGACCGTTTGCGGACTTCGTTATTTCGTGCGTAATTCATTGTAAATGCACAACCTGTACGTCGAAAATAAGTCTATATTCCGTGACTTGTTCGGCTGAAACTTTAAAAGTTCAAGGTTTCGCCACTGCTCTATAACACTTCCTCACGCATATTTTCCGTGCAGTCTTGTTTCCTCGCCAATTTCATCGAATGAGCGTTCGCGCAGAACTCGCTTCAACATTCGTCATTTGGACGTTAGCCCGGTCAACATTTTCTCCTACGACTGTCCCGCAAATTTGATCGCATCGACGTTAAACGCGTCAGTGAAAAAAGGGAAATTAAAAATTCTTTCGTGCATGGTACTTTCGACGTTGGGTCAGTTAATTACGTCGCAGGAACGAATCAGACAATCAACCGACGATTAATCGGTCGACCAATAACGATAGGATAAGCGGTGTTTAATTCGTCATTGATTTTTGCCGACGCTGAATATTGCGTATTTAAACCAAAACCGACTATGCAGTTATATTCAGCAACCACTTTAAGCGTAATTGGAACGCGAAATCGAAGGTTCTCCGCTGGGGAGTTTTTGCCTTCGAAAACGTCCCTGCAAATTTGTCATTATTGCATACTTACCACCAACCGCGGCTGTCCGCGAAACAACGCGTCGTTGTCATTAAAAGTAAAAGGTGCGCGAATCCCGAGCGAATTTCGGCGATATTACAGCTTTGTTCGAACAAACTTCGAATCGAAGCGATGAAGAATTAAGCTCTTGATGCGACGTCAAAAACCCTTCAAACCGTGATGTTTTCTTCAGCATGAAGTATGAAACGTCACGATCGATTTTCTTTCACAAACGCGAACTAAACAATATTCTAATTATAAATTGCGGCGGAAGAGTGTACGTCAAAGTGAGCAAGCAATGTTCCAGTCTTTTTGTCGCGGTCGCACATACCCCTGTAATTATTAATATTCATATCATTGCTCTTTTTGCGTTTTCGCGCAAACGCTGAGAGCAGATATTCGCTTCGTTGAATTCCCCTCGTCATTAGCCGGAGTTGCCGCATCGATGAAACATATTTTTATACCATAATTATTTTTATCATAGTATTTTCACTGTGTCGACTGCCGGAAGGTGTGTAAAAAGTGATGACAGAGTTGAAAAATGCGCGACATTCGCGTTAATATTTTTCCGGCAGTTTCTCTTAGTTAATTTCAAAAATGATGGATATCCGAAACTTTGGACGATGATGTTTTAAGGTGAACTCTCGTACTCGTGTGTTTCTTCAATTTCCGTGGATCGATTGTAATCCAGCAAGTTTGCGAGATTACTTCGAACCGTTGGGACGACGCGATCGGGAAGGGGTGATATTCGGAGATCGCTCAGTCGAGGGAAGTTGACGTCTTCACTTCGCGAACAACGTTATTGACTTACCATCGCTCTATGCAGAAGTGTTAGTCAAACGAGACATGACGGACAAGTAGATAAATTCGACTGCACGAACAACTTTGGGAACACGCCTACTGTATGATACACAAGTGGGCGAACCAGTTTCTCATACCAGTTTCTTTCCCTTGTTCTACTGTCCCTCTCACCGTATGCCAAACCGCAACTCAATTGTTTTCGATCGTACATTTAATCGACTTTGATACATTATCAATACAAGCTTGTCAATATTAATTCCCTCTCCGTTAATGATTCGTATCGTTCCTTACTTATTCACTTGCTCATTTATTCTTTATATAGGAAATTAATTGTGTATACACAGAGAGAAATAGGGTCTGTCGGGGAAAGTTTTATTGAAAAGCATTGATCGAGTTCGATTTTCACGAATTTATTAACAGTTATTTAAACGTAACAATTAACTTTCTTTGATACTGGAAAAGCATGTTCAAAACAATTCATGTACTATTTTGGTCGCATTATAACATTCCGTTATTCGCTGAAGAAATGTTCCTTGTCCCAGCAGTTAACATATTTTTCAAGGAAATATTGTCAGCAGCACACGTGCGTTATCTAATTCACCAAGAAATTGACATTTTTCTCATCAAAAGAATTTTTACAAATAGATGTACACGTAAAAATCTGATGCTGCGAGAATGTGACAATGCGATTTACAACACGCAATTTCCTGAACAGTGTCCTGAACAAAATTCACTACTGTGAACATTACCGGTTGCGACATTTTTCGTTGCGACGGATGCAATTGCGTTTGTCGCATCTGACAAAGCTGTGTTCATTTTTTAGTTCGCAACATAAATACATATTTCATATTAGACTACAGAATTTATAACTTTTGCTACCAGTTTGTACAAGTTAGTGTAACAAGTCGTAACTTTACTTGAATATCTTGTTTTTTAAATCCGTATCTTTGTTTTAAATACAAGTGCAATTATAAAAATTCATATGCCAACAATGAACAATAGGTCTTCGATTTGATTTGGAAAATTTTATTTACATTCTTATGCTTTGCTTAAACAGATGTAATAAATAATCGACTATTATTACAGCATAATAAAATTACAAGTAC
>JABFPT010001093.1:0-20406 GCA_022817245.1 Nixonia krombeini | reverse complement strand
AAATCGAGATGATAAAATTATCGTCATTTTTTCTTCATTATTTCCTCATATTATTTATTATCGATCGAAATCCATGTTTGGCTTTATATTCGCTATTATTCGCGATTACTTCAACTCTCCAAAAATAATCAAAGTAATAATATGCATTTGGTTATTATTGTCAATAAACGAAAAACTTGTATGATACACAGATTCTTTATAACTGTGTACAGATTATTGCAAAATGGTAATGAAACAACATAAAATGTGTGCAACATAGACAATGATAAACGATGCACGGTACGAGAAAGTGTTAGTTTATAGAAAATTAAGAACGTAATTTTCGACCAGTAAATCTAGCGTACAAAAATATGTGACAACGTAGTGGGTAATGTTACATGTCTTATAAAAACATCACCGTCTAAAAGGAACGACTCTTTAACGCGGCATTGTTCACTCTATAATCTGTTAGTGATAGAACTCATGCCCTGTAGTGTGAACCCTATTTCTGTCTCTGTCTGTTCCGTCCCTCTTCCTCTTCGCCTCCATAGCATTGCCTCGATCGGTACCTACCCTCTTTCGTGTATGCTTAAAGACTCGAATAAGCCAAGCTAATGCTTCCTTAATTTTGCACCCTTCTCTTTCTTTGCTGTTCTCAAGGGAAGGGAAAGGATAAAAGAAAAGGAGAGGAGAAAAAGAGAGATGTGTGGGAATATTGGCGAGAAAGGGAGTGACAGAATATGCAAGGACGATCAAGTAAATCAAGATTTAGCGTAAGAAGAAGCCCCAAATTATGAAGATTGAAGTCGTTCTGGCGCTCTCCTGTCCATGGTCCTTGGCGCATGCGCGTGGTTGCCGGTAACCGCATCTGTCCACCGAGTTTCAGTGCGTTCCGTGCAGCCGTGAGAGGAGGGTCTTTACGTGAGCCCCGCGTATGTATGTAATGTGCGTGTGCGTGTGCGCCTCAGCCCCTCTTCTCTCATCGACAAAGGTATTTTTCGTAATTTAGTTTCCGTTGTTGTCGCTACGTTACGCAAAAAACGTCGGAAAGGATACGCTTGTTTTCGTGATTCCAACTCGGTCAAAGAGTGCCATATTTCAGTCCGATTGTTCCTCGGTTCTCTATGTGAATATTAGCAATAATATTGCCGCTAGCAACGTCAGTGTCGCTTGGTGAAAGTGTTTCGTAAGAATAATGAGTGGTTTATCATTTTTATGCTTATTTTTGACGCTGAGCACCGCGACAACGGTACGAGCCGGCCTCAAATGCAATGCCGTTCGTTCCTATTTCGAATCTCAGGGATTTCCCGCCACTGACATACCGAAGGAACCTATTTCATGTAAGTCTCCTTTTAAATTACCTTGGAATTGTAAAAAAATGTATAAGAAGCCACCTTAAACACATGTTACCTTAAACGCGGACTTGTTGCAACGTTCACTGTGATTAACTATGCAAACTGCCAGTTGTATAAGAAGCAATGGGCAAACAGGCGAATTTACTTTACGCACGTGAGCGTCCGAATTCCACAACTACGAAGAAAGCTTTTCAAGTTCGCAATATACCTGCCTCGTGTTACCGGCTCTTTGTGATTGCTTCTCATTTCAGACAAAATGCATTCCTCAGTCTTATATCGCTAATGTGCTTAACCTTGTCAAAGAATGTTTGTTTCGTCTGGCTAAACGTCAACAAAGGTGGACCATGCGTGCTACAGCGGCGGCTGTGGCTGCGACGGAGGCACTCTGCGGTCGCTGCTTTTTGTGTTTTAGGCGCGTACACATGTTTATGATCGTACGCGTGCACGGGAGGGAAAGAAAGGATGTAGTCAAATGTGAGCATAACCAAACAACTTGGTTAGCAGCGGAAATGAATTGACGAAAATAGCAGAAATTGCAACTGGCTTCATTTTCGAAATGTCAATAGTCAACAGACTTTATTAAAAGTGTGATTAATGTCCCAACCGTTGAATAGATTGGAAAAGAAAAGCAACGAATATTGAAAATGGTAGTACGTGTACGTTAATTAAAAACTATCATTCAGAATGACAGCTTGATCGTAGCCAGACGCGATTAATGACACAAGATGAATGTCATCGAGCCTCAGCGATGCTTGAATTTTTTAATAAAGGGCCATTGTCGTTCATGTGATTCATTGCACGCGTATATACATGCAACGGAGCATGAAAGGTTGATACGTATCTCTATGAATGTGATTTGCGCATCGATTGCTGCGAATGCTTTTTAGATCTCATTTATCTCTTAAATAAAATCATGTATTGTACCTATTATCGGCATACTCTTCTTCTCAATGTTCCACATCAGAACACTGTCCGTAAATAGTAACAAATAAAATACTGCGTTGTTCGCAGTACCATCACGACTTTTGTTTGCCGATCAGTCTGCTAAATCAACTGTTTCTGAACTCGTTTCACTTTCTTCGTTTTTCCTTCTTCTTTCTTATCTGTGAAATGTCAGTTAAGGTTTCAATGTGTAATCATCCGTATGGTGTTTTGCAAAGCTGCATATTTGAATTGTCGCCGAAAAATCGTGAACCAATATCACAAAAGTCATCGTGAAAGATGCCATATTTCAACCTTTGTTTCATAAAATACAAACCGTCTTGTCGATGTTTTTTGTTTTTTTGGAGCTACGAAATTCTGCTCTATTTTCTAATACAACCTCCAGATCGAAATTGTACAAAAAGGAAACGCCGAAAGGTTAATATGCTGACGAAATATGCTGTGTAATGAATTCAAGAGACGGTGCAGTATTTGTGATGCAGACTGTACAGACGATTATCGACAATTGCTTCTCAATTCGGGACTGTTTCGATCGTTTCGTCGACCTTTACCGTTGGAAGGCCGTATTGCTGAGATTAGTTCGTGGTGGCGCTACTGTTGCTGTGCCTCATTTGTTTCTCACTACCAATCATCTTAGTAACTTTTGCGTCTGCACTATGTATTTTTTAACCGTTTGAGTGTTACGGTTATATCCATTCGAAAAGTGCCAAGCGGCGTAATTGCGCTATTTTCCGTTTACATGCGATAAGTCTTCATTCTTTCAACATAGTATATTATTACCCGTAGTGGTTGTTTGTAACCATAAAAACGTGTACACAAAGTGTAATATTACATCAATTTTATCTTGATTTACATAAGACTGAATGGTAACCGTAAAGTCACGCATCCACAGAAACCGAGCGTGCTGCGATTGTCGGCTTCGCAGCCTACAGCGCTGGCACTGTTCTGATACAACATAAGGAGCGCAAAATCGCCGCTTGGCACTGAAGCGCAAGAAAGAATATTATTCTTATACTGGATTTTGACCACAATGTGAAAGCGTCAATCTCAAATTTCAAATATGCTCATATTATTTCAGAATACTCAAGACCGAGTAGCGTTGACGAAGTTGTGTCGGTCATATGTAAAATTGTGTAATTGCGAAATAATTCTAATTTATCGTCGATTGCGAAGCACCGTCGTGTTATCAGAGATGGCTTGACATATACGCTGACGTCAAGAAAATTATTTCCCTCTGGCTGCCATTACTGGTCGCCAATTGTGGAAATACACAGACAAAGTATCGTTATGTTTGTAGATATTCAATGTCGCTAAAGAGGTTGGTGCGATATGCGACATCTGAAAAGCAAAATGTTTTACTGTCACAATACGCTCGTGTGACAAACTGTGATCCCGGTACGGTGGCCCTACGATAAGTATCACGCGTTTGAGATAAGAACCGAGATAAGAGCAACAGTGCTACTTTCTTTACTAAGTCTCGAATGAAGCGGGTGTACCATTTACTAGACGAAAATTTATTTATTTTATCTATTCCATGTGAGCAGGATTTTACTTCATATTACAACGCGTCGAAATGTAACCTTTGAACTTTTTAATAGATCCTTGAACTAACGGAATGTACACTTAAGAAGAATTATACACGCAGCATTATTCTCATATTTATGTAACTACTTAACTTTGCAGTATTTACAAATATTCGAGTATTAGTCATTTTATGAGAGATAATTAATTCTTAAAGAAGGTGCATAATCCTTGTCAAAATGTTATTAACTGAACAACTCTTAAAAATGTTTGAAAGCAGTGACGTAATACTGGAATATGTTGTATAATATTGGATTTATGAAATTAAATAAAATCGAATTGATTGAAATACAAACACATTTGGTACTGTGGAATTCGTATACTTTACACGGGATAGCCATATCTATCAGTAAAATCCAAGTATATTTGATAAATCGGTTTTAATCTAATCGTTTTGGGTCAATAGTTTTCAATCAAATAAAATGTGATCAGAATTTTATCGCATTTATTCTACGTACATTTTTATGAGAACAATTGTACCAAATAGTAAAACATTGTTTCTAATAGTTAACGAATGTTTATTTTCCGAGCAGTAAGTAAAGTATTGTTAATGAAATCTTGGTAAAAAGGAAATTATACTTTTTCTTTAGGTCAAAAGATTATTATACATGGTTAATATACATCGTTCTTTCTAATTAATAATATTATAATTATATATACACCACAAAATATTATAATTTATAAAGCAGATCTGAAAGAGAAAAGTTTTCCTTGCACTATAGAAGAATGGCTCATTTGACTCGTTTTACTTAATTAATTTAAGAAAAGAATTCGAATTGTTACATGAATACATGAGTAATGCAGGTACTCGGAGCAACTTACAACTTATATCAGTAGACCATGTCCGATAAAATGCTAGTCTTTGTCAACGCATTATCTGAGATTTTTTCAAGCAAGTACACATTTGAAATAAAGAAAGAAAGAAGATAAAAAAAAGTATTCTCTGGTGTATTATGCAGTACATTTGGTCGCGTTGTAACTACAGAGGACTCTCCTCTGGAGCCAGCAAAGGACGTGATTATTTTATAATTTTCGTTAGATTGCTCTAAAAATTGGCACGAGTATGGCTTTTCCTCGAGTCGCCGGCTTTATTTTACGCTGTTTTACCGGCGACGACTCGGCGAGACTACTCTCGAGGAAAGCTTCGCTTCGTGCACGTGCACGCAGGCGAAGAACACGAGGCTTAAGCCAACGGATGCAGTAGCAGCAGATTCAGTCTGTGACAACATTTTCCAAACTTCGTATTCCTTTTTTGCAAATATCAATCTTACGGAATTGAAACATATACGTGGCGCCGGAACTGGCCAAGAGCTTTGTGCCTCTCCGGTGCTTCGACTTTTCCCGGTCGAAGAGGACGGGCTATAAACCATCTCAGACTGCCGCAGAACGTTAAATCTGCCGAATTGAAATCGCGCTGCGCGATTTATATTTGGCGAAATGCAGCCAGCTCGATTTGCGAGGGTTGCGGAGCAACGACGTGGTCGCAACGCGGGATGTATGGTCGGAGAATTGTGCGTCGCAGCCGACGCCGACGCCTAACCCGCCGTCGACGCCACTGCTTTGTTCGATCGCGCGAGACGACTATTGCGGAACGAAGATTGCGGAAAAAATAATAGGGGAAGCTGGAAAAGGAAATTGAGTGGAGATTAGGGAATCCAATTCTGCCACCGTCGCCGCTTCCTCCTCCAACCGGAGGAGGAACGATTTCCACTATTTTCATGATCGCAAATCACTCGGGATGGACACGTTTGCGCGGTAATTGCGTCGTTTCCTTTTTCATGTAAATTTAGAATCTCGATAGGACGAACGATTGTTTTTTGATCGCAAAGTAGATATAAGTGAATATAAATTTGCAAAATTCGGGCATTTGTTCTGTTGATCGTTTCCACCATATTCATGCGCACTTCAGCCGCGTGCGTACGCTCGCACTTGCGAACCTGACGCGACGAAAGAGTCGAAGGGGTATAATCTGGAATTATAGTTGAAACAAAGCTGCGCATGAACGTGTGCATTTTAGTCGAGCGCAATTAGAGATGAATGGGTAAAAAAAGGAATTGGAAATTGAAGTAGTCGTAAATGGCAGGAGGAGGATTACATGCAAAATTTGGGTCGTTAATCATCGGAGCAGGCCTTTGTTTCTTTTATTCCTTTGTGAGGGACGAAAAGAAGAGGAAAGTTGGATTATCCGCGGATGAAATGATGAATAATCGTCGCGACCGCTGGAATGCGGTTTACTCGTTTGCTTTTTCTTCCGCTGACGAGCCAAATAATGAATAATAATTAATCCTGGTGGATCCGGGCGAAACGTTGCTTAGATGTAAACATTTTGTATTTACATCAATGCGAGTAAGTGGAGTTTGAGCGTCTGTGCAAGGTACTCGACTTTCGTAATACGCTCGTCCTTTTGCGAGCTGTCGGATTTGATTCCAAAGAGGCGACAGGCGATTCGAGCAGCCGCTGCAAGTGCATGGATAAGAAGGATAAACTCCCGGACGCGGCAATAAACTCACTCGTTAAGTGACACGCGATGATTTTTATTTGGATTGGAGAAGAAAAGTACACGCGACATGAAAACTGTTCGATAGGTAACAGAGAGAAAGAGAGAGGGGGGGTGGAGGGATAGAGGGAGCGACAGAGAGGTGAAGTAGTTGCATGCGCCGAACGCATAAATAAACGAGCACTCACAGCGAGCCAGCGTTAGTTACGAGACTATTAATTGCCAACGACTCGTCGAAAGCTCCTGCTACTGTATCGGGAAAGCTTAATGTCATTTGCATGAACGAGCCAGAGAAGGGGGGCGGGGAGCGTGGGATAATGAAAAAAGATAGGGGATTAATTGCATTGGCGACGACGCCGTGTCTCGCGCGCGTTGTCGGTGGCCAGGCGTCGCCGCTCTCTGCTGCCGTGTGCGCGCCTCTGTCAATGAATAGATAATGCAGTTACACTTGCCACTGTTGCCGTTATTAACCGACGGATTTCACCCAGCCCTGAGAAATGTCTCGTTTGCGAGTCGAGCCGCCTTCCCTACGCTTTATTGTTCTTTGTTTTTTGCCAGTCTGGAATGACCCTTGTGAAGTTAGCGCCTCTTTTTTTGAAAGTCAAAAAAATAATTAAACTTCTGGGTAATTCGGCAATAGTTCGAGAGTTCTTGAATAATTGTGGAAAGAGTTTTCATGGAAATTTTACGAATAATTCGAGAAAAATCTTTTCTGGACAAATGAATTCTCTCTGAGAGGTTTAAGTAGATTTGAAATAGTTTTAGAGTTCTCAACGGGTTGTGGAGAGAGTTCTGGCGAATCTCCCTAAATAAGAGACACCAAGGTTAAAAAATGAGGGGAAAAACCTTTACCTTTGAATGAGACATCAAAACTTTTAATTATAGTTTAATTACGGTTAACCACGGCTTTTAGTTCTAGTTATGATACCAACAGTTTCAGGTTTATCCGCATCATTTTTAGGATTTTTGAAAACAAAAAAAAAACAATAAGAAGATTCGCGATTGCCACAGAGATTTAGATTCTTCATCGAAGTGCGTGGCAGACACTGTGAAATATAGAAAAAAAAATTTTTCGAAATTTTCCAAAGGGTGCATATTAATGTACATAATTTGTACATATTAAGCGTGCGTAATTTTGTGAAAATATAACTCCTTGCCTTTATACATTCATAACTGGTATTAACAAATATATTTTTATATAACAAAAACACTGCAAACTGAAAATCCGCCTAACTATACTTTTGGGCCTTTTCCACACAGCCTCACGGTCATAGGAAAATACATTAATTTTAAGCGGTCGTGTTGCATAGTACTGCGATTAGTTCCGAGTGAAATATTTCGGTGATGTTGGTATCTGCGGCGTTTCTATGCTCGATTAGTAGGTAGAAAACGTGTTGGGACGTGCGAGCGCCGATCGGAAGAACGAATATTGGTGCTCCGACTGTTACAGGTCGCGACAAGTTGAGACAGGCTGTGCGCGGCCGTTGATACAATGGCACGAGTAGGAACGAGCAACGCAGGAGAGTGGGAATAGAACGAGCGAATACCCGAACGTCCGCTTCTATCGCCGGATTTAATTGTTCCGGAGTATCGTGCGCTAATTACGCGCCCGCGAACTTCTTCCTATCGCGCAAGGAATTGTGGTGAGCCATTGTACAGTCGATAATCAGTTCTGTTCAGACCGATCGACTGTTGCTCGACGAGCGGTCGACGTCGGTGATAATAATCGTTCCTCCCACCATTGTATACGCGCATGGTTGAGTTTGACTGCACGTGTAAAGAATGGTCGCGTGTTCCAAAAGTTCGTGCAAGTTATTCGTTGACTATTCTTCTCGACTGTCTACTATTTTCATGGCAGGGGGATGGGGAGGGGAAATAAAGTTTTGCTGGAGAAATGCTCGTCGTTTTTCTGATAGCAAAGTTTCTCGCTGAGCGGACCGTAACGGAAAATGACGTCTGTTTGTTTTTGCAATGGAAACTAGACGTCTTTAATTTGACAACCGGAATTTATTATTATTATTATGTTGTTTGTCCGCAATTCGCCATCAAAACACGCCAATTCGACTTTGACACATTCGTATTGCATGCGTTTCATTGACGCGTCAATTAGAAGGAGGCAAAGCGGTCTTGCGGTGGAGAGGACCAGAAGAGTAGCTGCCGCTGCGTGCGCAGAGACAGGATCCGTAGACAGAAAGTGCGGTTACGCGCTTTACGCTTCCGTGGACACGCGTTTGAATTTGGCGAGTAGTAATCACGTGTCCGGAGATCGCCGTCCGCCGATACGGATCGGCGTAGGAAGGATGGTTCGAGGAGAAGTGCAGGAAGGTCAGAAATCAATGCATCACATTTCGAATGCACGTTCCGTCGACGCGCCTCAATGGGAAACAGTATTTCACGACTATCAAAGCGGATCGGAGCAGCGCGCAGAAGGAACAAGTGTCGTCGCGCTGTAAATTATTCGCTTCCACCATCAATCCGTTTATTTACGATGCATCGCGACTAATTGCTCATTTGTCAGGCGAATCAATCCGTCAAACTGACGATTCGTTAACCGTCTTCTTCGCCTTTTATTCCCCTCCTCTTGTACAACAATGCAAAGCTATCCGTCAAACAGTGTAGGAAAATGTTCGTTTGTCCATCGTTTGCATACGAATACGAACAATCTTCGGAGGGAGTAGCTTTGCTTTCTTCTCACGAAAGTGAAGTGAGGGCGATTTGTTTTTGTAAGGAATTTCGTAGTTTAGGCGTCTCGCCGTGCCACGGTTGCTTTTAAACACCGACCCTTTGGCCAACTATGACTAAGCGAAATGTCAAGAGCTCCAACATACACGCACCTGTACACGCTCGCACCGGCGACCTGCCGCTCTTTTTCAATAGGATTTTTCACTGTGGCGAAAAGAATCTCATTTGTATTATTAACTGTGACACGTATCTCGTACTTATCACCCTGGTCAAAAGCGTATAACGCGATATGCTTTAAAGAGCAAGTTGTCTGTCCAGAAGTCGGCATACGGGAGTTACGCGCGCTACGATGCTGACTTTTACAACGGTACTTCGTCCTAACCGGAGTATAATTTACGACACGATACAATAAAGTAATATGAGGAATCACATTTCGTTCAGTTCGATATCTCAAAGTGACGTTTCGAAAAATGCTTTTATTTTTCGAGCTGAACGTGAAATGAAACAACGAGAGCAACAGTGATGGACATTTCGGATGAGCAACCGAGTTGTAAACATAACATTTGGCGCTGCAATTTGTATCGGGTGACGAAGGTGGTGCTATTGACGTCTCTTTTATGTTTCGCCGTTATATACATAAGTATATTACTTGTATATCAGTTAGCATACTCGAATCCACTCTCTGGGAACGACACTTGTCGCATTACGCAGTTTTTCTCCTTCCCTTTTTCCGTCTTTTACCTTCTTCCTGCTAATAGCGTCTATAAAGGTGGTCGGGCCCAAAGAGCGCCGCCGCCCAGAATATACCCCGCTGGCATTCTTTCTTCCTTTACGCTCGTTCGCTATTGCCACTCCGGTTATACAAAGGAGATTTTATCCCCGCTTGCCCTCCCGCCATTTCCACACTTTCCGCCCTCAAATGTGAGACAACTTTCTTCATTGTACTTCGTGATGAAGACGTATAGGATACATTACCGAAGTACAGAAGTTGCCGCGCGAAGACAAATCTCGGTCAATTTGTCAGCAGCAACTACGAGAAGCTTCGAAAGTGATTGATCGCAGTGACAGTATTACGCAATGAGGTGCTAAAATACTGTTAACGTAATGTGAAACTAATATGGATTCCCTTCCATTTCGCAAACATGTTACGTGACGTTCGATCTCCATCGAGAGGTGTTTGTGGTCGAAATCGCGTTTGTCTGGATCCTGTGCACCTTTTCTCAGTGGGATTGTGCAACGCGTTTGAGGAACGTGGGCCGATCGACGGAGCGATAAGACACAGGTGGCAATTAACGAGAGCGAAGTAAGAAATACTTTTCACCCATAAATTCCGCCCGGAGCGGGGGATTGCAGCGAGACCGTGGAAACGAAAAGGACGCACTCGGAGGACGCGCAAGGGAGAGAGGGGGAGAGAGAAGGATGCGGAGTGCTCGCGCCTGGCCGATCCGAGCCGAATCTCGGAGCCGAAGGATCCGATCCTTTCGACAACCCGCTTTTTCGTAATTTCTCTTCAGCGGACGAATGCGCGCGCCCTCTCACGCGTCGCGCTGCTCCGACGAAGACGAAAGTGGAATGTTTCGCGATTGTTCGAGTGACAAAGGTGGACTGAAGCGTGCCCGATTAGTCAGGCACTCGGGCACGTGAGAGATGTCAGGCAACGTTCGTCGAATCAAGGCCGGAGGCCAATCTTTTTAGTTCTTCGTTGGCGGATAAATGCTGACAGCAGAGTAAGAAAGGGAGGTTGGGCGGGAATGCGGGCGAGATGTCGGTGGAGGTGGGGAGGGGAGGGGGTGCGGAGGAGGAGGAGAGGAGAGAACTCGCGGGCGTTGGGACACGTTGGAACGCATCGTCACTGGTAGGAGGACCGTGGAATGGAATGTGCTGCAGCAGGATAGTCCCTCTTCCCTTGGCCCAGCCGGATGAGCAGCCAGACAATCAGGCGGAGCAGCAAGAGCGAGCGAACGAGCCGAAGGCAACAGGCATGCAGCCTGGCTAACGGACTTAATGGCTGCTCTTATAAGTTATAACTTTTAAATAACCAGCCCGCCGAGAGCGCACTCCTCTTCTCGCTCTTTCCTCGCTGCCTTTCCCTCTTTCCCGCGTTCCTTCTTTCCCGAACCAGCTCACCTTGCAGCCTCGCAGATGAGCCTCGTTCCTCGCCCTCCCCGAATACCACTCGTCGCTGCACCGACCGACTCCTCGTGCAGGAAGAGCCTACCTCGCGCGCCACTTTGCTCGCGGCTCGTCCTACCCACGCTTTTCTTCCCCTCCTCCTACAACCGTCCGCTTTCGTCGCCATCACGGCATTTTACCACCGCTACCATTAACAATTCAGACCAGTAGATAGCCATCTTCAGTTCGACAACCGACTGCATGTTTCCTTTGTAATCGACAAACTGCGTCTTCGAGAGTAACATTTTTCCATTTCACCGAATATAGCAGTGTATAGTTACTCGCCGTGAAACGTGTCTGATCGCCACTACGATATACTTCACGCTCTCATTCCGCCACTCGGTAATCAAAAATAATAGTTGACGTCCCGTCCGAGGCGAGTGAAAAAGCCATCTTGAATCACGAATTTCATGTTGAACGTTACAATTATCGCCACAATTATCAGGGTTGAGGCAACGTATCCTCGCCTTCCAAGGTCGCCATGATGAGCCACGGAAGGAATGAGGGTAACGGCAACGGAAGCGTTGAGCCGTTTGTTGGAATGTGCCAAGAGATTGGCCAATGGTGAAAGCGGGAGGGAGGGGTCGTCGAGACCTTTTATTCTTTTCTTCCGTATCTGCCGGAGAATTTACAGGCAGACTAAAATTGAGAAAAAACGGGCGACTTGTCAATTACCGCTAATCGAGTCTATCTCGCGATGAACTGTGGCTCCCGTCGCTTATTCCCACATTCGTATATTTATTATCCGGTGGTAGGCGAATGCGTTGCGGAGTATAGAAAGCGGCGTGTCGGCGGCAACGGCAGCGGCGGTTGGGGGTTGTCGACCTCGTGATTGATGGTTCGCTGCTATTTTTAGTGGCGAAACGCGCGTATCGCGCAGGAGATGAAGGAAACGAGAAACGCGCCGCTGGAGAGTCGAACAATCGTGAAATAGAAATAGTTCGACTAGACGCGGCGACGGCAGCGGCCGAGCGTTTTTCATGAATCTTAATCGTTGCCCTAAGCGTGAAGCGGGGATACTTTTTCGCGCTTGATCGAGCGGAAAAAGTAACGAGGGAAATAAATAGTCTCGAGCCGGCGACAGTGATTACCGGGTAGCAACCGTAGCCGCGATTCAACGATCCGTGTGTCGATACTTGCCCCGGTCGTTCTCTGTCCGACAGATCAGTCATTCGAGACGCGCGTCGAGCAACTACTTTTACCCTTCTTGTCTGTTAACCATACAAGCCGCAAAGTCAAGTTAGCATCTAAGCTCGTCGTTGCTCTTCCTGCAGGAAATGCACATCGGGTTCGAATTAACAAGGCGCTTGCAATAAATTTGTTGAAACGCTAAAAAGCGCAGCAAACGGCGTTGCAGCGGGAGGTACCTCGATGGCGATATCCACGAGTGGGAGGGACAGCGAGACCAAAAGCCGGTGCGATTCATTTCAATTTTGTTTTTAATTGCGCCCACCGGCGAATAAGTTAACTTCCCACGAGGCGACTGGCTGGTCGGCTGCTCCACCGCTCGGCCGCTCGCAGCGGGTCACCGCATTAGTCCGTACGGCCGTTGCTGCCCTTTCGCTTTCGCCGATCCCCTACTCTGCGGTTCCTCCTCTGTCGACTCGAAACCGACCGTTTTCATTCATTCCTTCTTTTCTTTCCTCTCCTTCCCCTTTTTCTTCTCTTTCCCTCCGTCACCCTCGCCAAGAAAACTGCCAACTGAACGGCCACCGAGTCAGCCATTATTTTATCGTCGATTATCGCGAATTCGTCTTATCAATTATCCCATGTCCTTGACACATCGGTTAATCGCTTGTTCGCCGAGCGCGTCGTTCAACGACCACCGCGACCGGAACTTCTTCTCCGAGAGTGAACGGAAACGTCCGCGCGTTTGATCGCCGTCCGTGGGAAGAAGGCCGTGAAGGTAATCGACGGGACGATGGGACAGGAGGTTGTGAGGGGCGGACCGACAGATCGATAACTTTATTGGCAGTAACAGGCGCGTCATTCACCGCGCGTCGCTCTGCCGCCAAGAGTGAAAGGGAAACCGTGGAAAAACTCGCGGCGATCACGACATCAGACGTGCGCGGACGGTGACGAGGGCACGAGATCGACGACGGCGACGGTGGCCACTGCGGGGGCGAAGAGGACGGGGATGAATGGGCGACCGGCCGCCGCTACTCGCGGTACCGATACGCGCGCACGCGCGCACGCACGCGGACGGTGCGATCATGCGACCCTGCGTGCCTGCGTTTACCCACGCGGGAGCAAAATTATGGTCGTATCTGCGATGCGCTGTTCGCAAGCATTGCAGCAAATTATTGCAGCACTGATACCGCCAACGAGTTACAAACTAAATTTTACAGCATATACCCCTGGGATGAATAATTTGTATATTCAGTCATGGCACTGACATAATACTGATTTTCCGGATAGTTTTTCGAATTCACGAGTTTCGTTACTTAGATAAAATTTAATTGTATTCTAATAACGGCAACTATTTTCCGTTAAAAAAATATCATTCTCCAAAACGTGCTACGCCTGCTAGTGGAGATTACTACTTGTTGTAATTACCATTACTCGAATTTACTTCCGTTTATTAAATACATCGTTAATGAACTGGTTTATTATTTCAGCGTACAATAATTCATACCGGAAGTTACTGCTCTCGGCAAAATCGAATTATCGAATTGACATTTTACCGACGGCGTACAGAACGCTCGAAAACAAACCATTTTGCCGTGACTGCGGAATGATAATGCGACATCAAATTAATAAGCAAGTTTTATTTTTGGAAAGGCGTAATACGCAGCCGAGGTAGTCGCGTCTCATTGTTCGTCCATAAAGGGGAAAGCGCGCGAGTGCGATGTCTCTCGTTCTTCCGCCTCCCCAATTGCGAACCTTTGACACACACTCGAATGAATGAATGCATGCGTTTCATTCGCTTCATTTCAATTCGCCTTTTGCCCTCCAATACATCCGCCGGCAAAAGCCGAGGTTCGCTTCGAGCTGCGGTTTCGTACGTGCAAACTAACGATTCGCTTCAGTGTAGTAATTGCTAACGCAGTGGGACAGTGGCGTATTCAATAAACATAAATCTACAACCATTTCTCTCGCTCTTACTCTCGGTATGGCAAAATGGAGCGGAGAACGTAATTGGGTAAACGATCGAACGGCCGAAGAGTACGAAGAGTATCTCTCGTGGTATCGAGTAGTGCAAACGACACGCGTTGCGTCGTCGCGTAGCACGCGTGCATTCGATCGGCGTCGAGTAGTCGAATTTTGAAGCGGCGTGTACGTCAGCGGCAGCCGTGTTCCTTTTGTTAGGCGGCAGTGTCGCAAAGGGTAGTAAGGGTCGACAGGGCGAGGCGAGGCGAGGTGCGAGGGTCGAGGCGCTGCCGAGAACTCCCCGGTATATACCGACTACGTATACAAATGGTATTTCGCACCCCCTGACTCTTTCTGTCCGACATCCCCTCGTAATGGACTACTTTGCGACGCCTCGCTTTCGTGCATCGGGCTTATTGTATTTCATATCAGCCATGCTTGCAGCCAAGAGAACTTTGTAAAAGAAAATCGTTCTCTCGGAATGTTCCGAGGAAACGCGATAACGCCGCCAAACGCTGCCGCCACCACTCGCGATAACGAGCGTATGTGTTTGAATTATTTATAAGATTGTATCGGCCGATATATAACACGTTTATCTTTGCCGTTATCGTCGAACTTTGCACCGTTGTTGGAAAAATAATTGATACTCCCCTGTGAGGAGATCTGGAGCGGATGACGTTATTTTCAGGAGACGAGAAATACGGCTCGATACGCGGACTCGGTCCGAGGAGTTTGATCGGGCTTCGTCGTCGCTGGATCACGCCGATAGCTCACCGGATACAGCGGGATCGACTAGGAGTCGCAGGCAAATCGAAAATTGCTTTTTGGAGTGCCGCTCCTCTTTGATCGAAGCTGCTAATGCGAGTTTCGCAAACTCGCGCATGTCTTTGAGTAAGTGAGTGTCGGTACACGAGCGCACGAGAGCGCGCGCGCGCTTGCGTGTATGCGTGAACTGATTCTTTAAATAAACCGCCGACAACGATGCTTTATTCGCAAAGCTTTCTTCGATAAAAACCCCTCCCATGTTCCTTCCGCCGAATGAAATACACCGTTTCCACAGGCACGCGACGCACTTTGATGTGCCACAGTGGATAACACACGCGTAGTGATGGAATGTCAACATGGGTTGAGAAAGAGCGGCCGGAAAAATGACGCGTGTGCGCGATCGTCGAAGGCTCGATTCTTCCGCGGAAGGAAACCAAGCGGTCCGGGGCGCGCGCTGTTTCGCTATTCTCTTTTGGCTCGGCTCGCGAGGAAAAGAAATCTTGTGTGCCGAAAGCGATCTCGTCGGTCTCTCGAGACCGCAGTCGCTTTTGCAATCTCTTTATTTGAAAGCGTCGTTCCCCGCTACCGCCACCGCCGACGCCTTGCTCCACCGCCGCTACTCTTTTACTTGCGGATTAACGCGCTCCTTTCAGCCTCTTCCAAGCTCATCCGTACACTGGGAGGTTTTGCTCTATGTTGACCCGCTTTTCACGATAAGAGCCTGGTTACATTCCCAGTAATTAAACGTGCCGCCGCGGCCAGACACCGTTTGCCAGAGCCTCTACCATTCTCATCGTTTATCCGTCCGATAATTATACATCTTTTCCGCAAGAATAACTGAATTTCATTCGAAAGGATTAATTTGAATTGAATCGAATTGAATCGATTTGAATTGGTTTGAATTGATTTCAATCGACTCGAATCAATTTGAATAAAATTAAATTGAATGAATTTTAGCCCCATCTCGAGTGACGCTTCTCGTTGCGTTGCCGAGTACGCGGTAAAAGGAAAGTATCAAATAAATGATTGCGGCGTGATTAGAGAGTGTAAATTAAATTGCCAACGTCGCGCTGATCGCGTTGTAACAGGAACGTCGCCGAGAGTATTGGATTTTCACTTTGTCATCTTTCCTCAACGTTTGCTACTTTTCTGGGTTCCATTGTCGCTGTTGCAATCTTCCTACTTTCCGAGACGAACAAAGACACCGATTGTCCAAGCTTTTCGACGGGATTGTATCGGACTACACCAGTTGGAAATTCACGCTAAAATCAGAGCAGAGCGTTTGTTCTGCTTTCAGCCAAGACAAATTAATGGTTTAATGCTCTTTTGTGGCGAATGCACGGGACGATAAATACAAACGGCCGTGATGTAATGCTGTCCTATTTTAACCGCGTAAATGCCCTGAGGCTAAACATATTGCCTTACAATAGCCATACTCGGAACAATACATGCCGCAGCATGTCGCTTTATTTCGACTTTTTCCATTGCATCGTTCTTGCGGGCGACCACCCGTCATATTTGACAAGCCGGCAATCGGGAAAAAGTTGAAGCTCGATGTGTCGAGTGTTTACAACGCAGATCATTCGATTTGCCATCGGCACACCTCGGTAGCGACAGCGGCGGCGTGGTGATTGATATCGACCGACAGAGAAATGTCTCGTCGATGGCACGTCTCGCGCTCGTCAACGAGAGGACAAATTGTTCCAACGACTACTCCTTCAGCCGCCACGCTTTATCTTCGATGTCTCCCGCTCGTGGAGCGACCGATTGCGCTCTCCAGCTAAGAATCGTCGAGATCGCGCGATAAGCACTAACCAACGGTTTCGTTTGAGAAGACAAACGTCACGTCTGTGAAGTTAGAATCCGCTGTTTTTTTCTTTTTTTTCAAAATTACAAAAATAATTGTCCCCCAAGGCACTGACGTAACCGTTAATAATAAGCGGCGGGACAAAACGTTCGAGAAGGCACGGCGACGAGTATTTTTCCCATACCGTAGTCCCCAGTCGGCGGCTCCTCTCTCGTTTTCGAGTAGCCGAGCGTGCCGGGCCATTGTGCGAGCCGCGAGCAAAATCCGTCTTTGACATCTTCACCATTCAGCTTCCGATACTGCGCAAAGAGATCGAGTGTTCAATTACCGGATTAGTGTGAAAAGGGAGAGCCCCCGAGGACCTGGCCTCGCCTCGTTCCTCTTTTTGTCTCTCTCTCACTCCCCCCCTCCCTCCTTCTCTCCATTCCACCTTCTCTGCCCGTCTCTCCGGGAATGTCTTCATTCGCGCGACAACATCTGTCGAGTAGAGGTTTAGCGGCGAAAGAAATTCCCTCTTGACAAAGGCGCTGAACGTTGCTTTGCCGAATCATTCTCCACCGCTCCGATGACAATTTGAGACAGTGTTATGCACGCGTATATACTTTTACGCACGGCGCTCACCCTGCGCCCGTTGCATCGCTTTTCAATAATCACAAAATGGGTCGAAATACACCAGCACATAATGCTTTGAGTCGTTATATTACCGAGGGCTCTTATTTGACTGAAACGCAATATCCATTTTCTTTGAAAAGGATCAATTTTGGCAACAATCTTCGAGTCACAGAGCGAAGTCATAGCTGCCAAGCACGAGGGTCGCTGGAAGACGTTGAAGAGTATTAAGTGGTATCGAAGGTCGTCAAAGGACGTTGAAGAACAGCGAATGCCCGAGGATGCCGAGGACATCGAAGGTCGGTGAAGGCCGTCGGACGCGTCGAAGGCCATCGCTTGGTTCGCTCGCAAGGGGGTGAAGGAGAGATAGCGCATCGGCAGAAGAGGCAGTCGACTCTCGTCGAGGCAGAGCTAACCGATTCGATGAGCGAAAGGAGGAGAGCGTTTCCGCGAAATGGAGCGATCGGTGGCCGTTGACGGTGGTCAACTCGCACGGGCAAGCGGGCGGATAGAGAGAGCGGCCATGTTGCCGGGCCGCGGAAGCGTGGCTGCTTTGTCGTGCTTTAGCGATCATCGTAATTAGCGTTTATGCTAATAAGGACACGGCGTTCGTATAATGGCGAGTCGAGGAATTCCGCAGCGAACAAAACGCGAATTAAGTAGGTACGCCGAGGGGATACAGGGACTCAGGAATATCTAGTTTCGTGCGTCGGAACGCGGCATTCTCCGATGCTGCAACGGCAGCATTCATTCGCCGGCCGCCTGTGTCCGTGCGTTCATGTAAATTCCCGCTGTCGGCACTGCCTCCGCCGCCACGTATCACAAGAAAGGAGACGGACTTTCGTACTCCCGGTTCCCATGGCCCTCTCGCGGCCCCCTCCCCTGAACTCCCTTCGCATTGGTCCCCCTGCGCCTCGCCGTACGAGCAATCGCACTTGTCGTCAACCTCCCTGTACACCTTCCCGAATTCCTCACCTGATACTGGACGAGTTTCGCCGGATATTCACCACGCGGCATTCTCGCGTTAATTTCAATATGCTTTTGTTCTTATTCGACCATTCCGTGTCTACCGCCGGTCAACGTGGCTAACGAATAAGCGACGAAAACATATCTTCGAACAAAAGCCATGCAACGTGTTCGTTCGTATATTCCAAATGCAGCTCATTTGTCGGCACATGACACATCCCACTCATGGCAAGTGGAACGTCGATGTTTCGCGCGAATTCTATTCCGGGCGAAGTCGATGTTGACTACAGATCGTGAAACTTTAAACGGGTAACTGGCGTGAGAGAAAGAACGGTACTGCTAAATTTATTCGAGTGGAATGGAATCTTCATTTATACGGCTGGTCTGAGACAAATTTCGTTCACTCGTCCTAAGCGGAGTCTGTTGCAGTAAACTGAAATGTGTAACACTTCGGTTCATTTACACGGTGTTGTCCTAAAACATGCATAAGTTCTGAAATTTTGTCGAAAAAGTCGTTGAAAGTGTCGATAGCATGATGCGTGTCGCTGGCAGTAAAGGAGAAAGAGTGCGGAAGGAAAGGGCGAAAAGGAAATCTTACGGCTGCGGCCGTTCTTCCAGTCAGTCGCATCTTCAAACTCGTCGACACTTGAACGACCGGGGCGTCAAATTCCGCCGCAGTTAAACGCTCGTTGAGAAGTCGTTAACGACCCGCCGCTGATAACAACGAACGCGCGATAATTAATTCGCCGCTCGCACCTTTCGCGCATCACTTTTGCCCTTTTTTTCCCCTCCCTGATGCCGAGCTCTTTGCCCTTCTTTGTTTCCTTCCTCGCATCATTCCAGACGCGGATTCCGCGGCCCATTGTTCCGATTTGAATGAACAGTTTTCCAGCCAATCGGAACGCCGGAGTGTTCCGTTGAAGCTCCTGCCGTTTTACGGCCTGCTTGAACGACGCGCCGATCGCGCCGCGTATTCATTATGATAAAGTCGTGAACACGGCGCCGCTGCAAAACGAATATAAATGCTCGGTGCTAGGACGAGGCAATTAGCTTCGTATCGCGCACAAGGGATTGAGCGCGCGCGCGCGCAAAGCTCAGTTCCAGAGCGAGAGAAACAGGTCGAGGATTGAAGAGAATGTGGAACGTCTTAATCTGCCATACGAATGGCAGAACCAGTAGTCGGGCGAGTGTCACACTCGACTGATTTTCCGATATGTCCGTTAAAACGAGTCGGCGGACTTTGTAGACTTTCCTCCGGATCATACAGGATTACGCGCAAGGGTGGCTTCGACCGGTTCTAAAAATGATCCTACGGATCGGATTGACATAATGCAACGATTCGTCCACCTCATTAGAATCCATTTGACTCACGGATTTTTCCGTCGACTGAACGCGCTTGGGCGTTTTCGTTGGTCGCGAATCCAGTGTTCGCCTTGCGAGGAATAGTCTCCGACATTGGATTTACGAGAATATTTGAAATCCGTTAGACGCGCTGGGATTCCCTGTGCTCCAAGCCCGTCAGGTGTTCTCTCCGGCGATCAGTCGCGAGGTTCGCTTTTCCGCTGCTGCATCACGTACGCGAAAATTAACCTGTTGTCGACCGTCGGGCGTAGTCGTATCACACGACGGGTAATTTCGTATGGCGAGTAGTCAGGGCGGCGAGTGCGAGGTTGCGTCGTGCGAGTAATCGTCTCTGACGCGGATCGATTCGGCTGTCCCTTCGGTCGCGATTGCCCGCGACGCGTGTACGCGTGACAACGCGATAGCGACGCTGTCATCGAGCCTCTCGCAATGCATCCCCCGGCGCTCGCGCACGCACGAGGGTGCGTTACGCCCCGCACTTCGCGTCCGCGACAATCACGTCCCGTGTTGACCAGAGGGATTGAAAATCGCGCCCAGACTAATGCCCACCAACCCAGTCCCGCCGCTGGCGATGGGAATGGCCCCCGTGGTTAAAGTCC
>JABFPT010001092.1:6493-19306 GCA_022817245.1 Nixonia krombeini | reverse complement strand
ATAGTGTTTTATGGTTTGAATTTGGCTGTGAGAAAGTCTGATAGCAAATAATTTGTGCGAGATGATTCATCTTGACATCCACAAGGGAAATATTACTATTTCCTGTAATTTGGATTTGGCACTGAAAAGGGCTAATAATGAATAATTTGTGTCATGATTTGTGAATTTGGATATCCATTCGTTATGTCTTTTAAGTTATTCTGTTTATAAATGCTCTGTAACCAAAATTATATTTTATTTTGCAATTATCTTTATGAACAGAGTTTTTGTTTTTTCCATAACAATAGCACATATTTTACACCATTATTTTCTGTCTTATAATATATTTTTTTATTTTCCCCTAATCGTTATCTCACTGCACTTTATTCGCCTATCCTTGCATCAGTTAAATTGGGTACATGTTAATTCGGGCATTAATTCGGAAATGAAGTAGTGTCCTTTTCTCGGTGTCGAGTATAGGGGTCAAACCCTCAATTTTTGGCAAAACTATAATAAATTTAATAAAGATACAAGAAAAGTTTTGGAGGCATATTTAACCTATCCCATTTATTTCTTATACCTTTTAAATCTCTAAAAGAAGAAAATGTGTACATATTATCAAACTTTAGTTTATAGTTTTACTAAAATAATGAATCTTAATCTTTAGAAATCTGTGGTTTTCATTTATTCTATAAAATAAATTGTACAGTAGATTATCATTTTATTAAACAATAATAATCAAATAACAATTTTTCATTTTAATGAAATGACTATTTTCTTTGTTTTATTGACTCAACATAGCTCTGTACCTAGCATGCTTTAAACAACAAGAATAATCACTGCAATAAAGATCCTGTTTAATCATTTTTAATATTTACTATATCCAGATCCAGAGTACATCTTTTTAGAGCAAAACAAGAATGAACTAGAAGTAGAAGTAAAGTGAATGGAAGTAGTAAAGAAAGTATTTAATTTGAATTAATGTAAAATTAATTGAAGTAATTAAACATAGCTACAAAAACAATTGCAGACCCTTCAATACAGCCATTAACTGATACGTAACGTTACTTCAGAACTTACAACAATCACAGCATAAGAAATACCTTTGTACAATATGTACCTTTTAATAATGTATTAATATGAATAATTGGTTTTAATTTCGGTTTAACTTATTATACATATATAGCATATTCTCCGATATTTAAGAAAGACTGTTTGTAAGCCTAGTTAAAAATACAATGAAGTTTGGTTTACTGAATAACAAAATAAAAATTAAGAAACGATGTTACAAATTTTTAGAAAGTAGAAAGAGTTCTATAAAATTAATTTAAAGTGGTACAAGTCACATAAAAATATTTGTTTAGCTAAAACAAGTGTAAGTATGTAGAATCTAAATCATTTCAAAAACCAAAAAGCCATGTAATATTTATTCAAATAAACACTAAAAATCTGTATTTTGTTTCAAAAAACTAACATAACCTTCAACTGACCTTTAAAAATCCAGAGAAATCAAAGTTATTATCAAAGTTAAGTTATATAAATGTTAGTTTCTCTCCGAATCTAACATGTACGAATAACTGTAATGTTAACTTTGAAATTAACATTCCATTTTATTATTGGACTTATTCAACTACCAATCTGCTCATTTTTATCTGTAACAAAGTTTATCATTAAAGTTAATATAATATCTCCATAAGTGAATAGTAAATTAATGCTAATTACAGATCTATTAAATGTCCAGTCAATTACATTAAATATTGTTACTAAAATAACTTAAGGTTGCTTATATGCGTACAGATATAGAAAGTAGCATAACTTTTATAATTTCTGTAATACGTACAATTTAATCAGACACACTATTGCAGCATGGAAGAATAATTTCCAATTTGCATTTCAACTTACAATTTGAGTTCCGAACTGTATAATCGTTCCTTCGAATCACATTAAATATGTACAACAAAAAATGTTATTAACTAACACTGTTTCAACGAAAATTCATGTATATAATGTTGCACAGCACAATGATGTTTACATTCACTTTGTCCTTTTTATTGTAAACATGTTTTTATAATTTAAATTTAAATTTAAAAACTGTTCTTAGTATAAAATTTATCTATTTGAAGATTTAAGTAACATAAGAGTTGTATAATATTCACTCCATTTTGTAAGCGTATTTTTAATTAGTTTCTTATAATTTTAATCGAGCGTACTACACAACAAAAATCTTTTTTGAAAATGTCAACCAATGTATTTATTTTACGGAAATTGTAACTGAAGCAAGTCACCATACGTCGGACGTTAATATGATAGTTTCTGAACTGACTGCAAAGCTGAGCAGCAGGAGCAGATACTTGCTAGCATGCATTGTATAAAAGAGATAGAAAGAGAAGAAAGATGAATTTCTTGCTAGGTGAGTAACTGGAAAGCAAAGTTTACGGTTACAAGAAAGAAGGATGGAGTGAAAGGTGGAGGGGACGCATTGGAAAGGAAAAGGAACGTTACACTCTAAACGATATGGCAGCATTTTATACAAGACAACCTGTTAAATAAAAGAAAGTAATTCCAAAAACTCAAATATTAAAGTTATAACTATATTACAGTTATATAATATAACTATATTAAAGTTATAACTATATTGTAACTATAATATAAATATATTACAACTTTATTATAACTATATTATAATGCAAAGTTATAACTATATTGTACAAAAGTACATGGCTCAAATTCTCTTCACAGGTCATTGAATATTACACAAATGTATCCGATTTAAAAAAAAAAATTTTTATCGCCTTTTTCATTAAATTAACTTGACAACAACGTAAGTAATTGGCTTAATGGTTAATAAGGTGAAAAGCACAAAAATATTGAGAAATAGAAGACGTATTGAAACGTAGCTATATGTTAAGGAGTGATTAAAAATCCTTTCGCAATTTTTTTAATACGAGAAGAGCGCTGTTCTTATGCCTGTAATGTATTCATCATGAATAAACTATAGTCTGTGAGACAAATTGTACAAGACGTTTTTAATACTTGTCAGTCAAATGCCACATACATTGTATTATTGTTATAATATTGTATTATTGTTATACATTGTAATAATATACATATTATTATTTCTATAGTTAAATTTTTATGCAGTATGTTATAATAACTGTTATATTTTCTTGTTACTATTATATGTACATATAAATCATTCCCGATTTATTTTTCTAATATTGTTACGTGCACAATTTGCTACACATAACAATCATCTGCCCCGCAGGCGAGATACCTACAATAATTAAACGGTATATTCATTGTTTCCGGATAAGAAAAGCAATGTAACATCACTTTTCGCGGAAATTATCCGAAAAATAAGGTTAATGTACACAAAAAATGCATTATCTAACGTTCACGTATTTCATGATATTGTAACATGTACTTTCTTTTATTTAGACATTTTCACTTAACAGTTTTATGACTACTGGGTTATGCAGACAGTTTCAAAACATACTTGGTGGTTTATTTTTCTACTACATGCTGTAAGGTACGATGTCCATTGATCATAGCAGTGTCTCTACGGTCCATCACACGCTCATCCCTATGATCGTACCTTACCACATGTAATATTTAAAAGTTTCCATTATTTACTGCAATGAAAATTTCTTTTGAAAAAACAATTATTTCGTAACCGGTCAAATGACCGGTTTTAATTAAAGTATGACCAAGAGCATGACTCACGATATTCACGTTGTTACGTGCACAACTTTCCATACATATTTCTATTCTAGAATACATTTCGAATTAACAGCAAAATATTATTTCAAATGAAAGTTAGTATGGAAACGCAATGTCACACCAAACACTGCTTGTATGTCGATACCAGTTTTCCCTTTATGCCATGTCAATAAATCAATAAATCAATTTAACATACTAATCACACAAGAAGTCCAAGCTGTAAAATGAATCTCTTACAAAGTAGAACACTGTGAGAAACAGCTTGAACTAAGAATGATGTTATATGATAATATTGTCAAATCTCCTCCTCAACCTGGATTACATAACCTTGCGAAGAACAATCAAACAGAATAGTATTAAGTAGTTTTCAGATAGTATGAAGCATTTTTTAGCGATAGTCTTAAGCATTAATTATTATTCGGGATTCATGAATTGATCACTCAATATTAAAAAATCAATTTTAAATGTTTAACTTTCAATATTAAAATAAAAGTATTCTTAAACTATAAATAGTTTTAACTATTTATTGGTCGACAGAACTGTTTCGTTTTCTGTTCATTGTGGGAACGACTTACGAGAGCTAACAACTAAATATACTGAGTAACAACGTTTCACTGTGAAATGTCACAGAAAATTACGCCCATGTGCCTCATTCATTATGTTCATGTTTGGCCCGAATTGTTTAATCATGAGTAAGATTTTTAAACGTAATACAAGGGGTTAACGGAGGACGGGAGCGGGCAAAAAAATTAAGGAGTTAAAGCTGGGAGAAGTAAATAGGAAGTATGCAGACAGAAAGGAGGAAGGGTTAGGATAAAAGGAAAACTTGAGGGAAAATATAAAAGCTTGAGGAAAGAAGTGGGTAAAGAGGGGAGGCGAAAGAGAAAAGGAAAAGAAAAAGGGAATGGCATTAGGAGTATAAGAGGGAGTATCAAAAGAGTGATCAAGAGTGAACGTATGTGAAGAGCGGAAAGGTGTCATCGTAGGAATCTGTAATTTTAGATTGTAAAAAAAATATAAGTAAAAAGAATGAGTGAGGAAAGTGATAGTTAAGGTAGGCATAAGACATCTGCGTAGACAGAGAGTGGAAATAGAGATAAGGTAAAAAGAGAAAAGGAGAGGCAAAAAGAAATGCTGAGTGTAAAAGCGAATGTCGGAATATACAGCTAATATATTGAATTGGCAACTAAGTAATTGCAGATTTCTTCGATAGTCAGTTTTAGCACATTTTCTTATTTTGTCAACTAATTCAAAGCACATAACAGTTTTCTTGTTCTTTGGACTTCCACTTTTAATTGGCCAGTAAATAATATAAATAAGTTATTTCGTTTCGTTTCTATCCCAATCTAAAAACAGAAGAACAAAATGCGCGTTTGTGCTGTATATGGGAATGAAGCTTCGAAAGAAAGGCAGTATCAAAATTGTTTTGCCAAATTTCGTTATGGCGATTTGTTACTCAAAAATGCGCACTGATCCGGCCGTACAGTTAAAGTTGGTGAGCGCCATATCAAGGCCATTATCGATTCAAATCATCATAGCGCAACACGTCAGATTGTAGAGAAACTCGGTATATCGCATACATGCATTAAAGAAATTAAAACAGCTTGGCTATGTTAAGAAACTCGATTTATGGGTTCCTCATCAGTTAAAGGAAATTCATTTGATGCAACGTATTAGCATCTTCAGTTCTTTTGTAAAACGCAAGGAACCATTTCTGAAACTATTGAATACTGATGACGAAAAATACTGATGACGTAAAGTTGTATAACAACGTTAATCAAAAACATCATGGGTAAATTAGGAGGAACCAAAAATATATTGTTTTTAGTTTTGGTGGGATTATAAAGGAATTCTTGAACCAAACCATTAGTTCAAATATCTACGTTTAATAACTTATCAAATTGAACAATGCTGTTCAGGAAAAGCGACCAGAATTGGCAAATTGTGAGGGTATTGTTTTTCAACATGGTAATGTAAAACTCCACACATACCTGGTCGTTTGCCTAAAACTATTAGAACTAATTTGGGATGCGTTGTCACCATATGGCCCTAACATTTGCAATGTACAATCTCATTTACTTGAGGTTTTTACTAGAAAAACTCAGAAGTTCTATGAACATGGAATTATGATACTGCTTGAAAGATGGTAAAAGGTCATTGACAAGAAAGAAAGATATCTAATTTTTTACGTATCTTTTTTCTGTCGACCCGTCGAAAAGAGGGTGGCTAGTGAAACGCATTCGCCAAGGTCACGTTTGAACGCTCTCTCTCTCTCGAAACTCTCCGATATTAAGATCACGCCCAAGGCACCTAAGGATCTATTGAAAAAGTTAATGTTGTCGCGTTTTCATTACTTATTGTCCATGCGGAGACATGAGCATCTTTGACAGAAGCGTAAAAAACTGTCATATGAACGTGAAGTTAGTGTTAGCGCGCCCTCCGTTTCTGGGGACCACGATCGCATACGTCCCCACCAAGACATCACAACACTACGTCAACACCTAAGTCCGAAGGAAAAAATTTGTGACATTCCCTCTTTACAGAACTGGCAGCACACACGCATAATCACTCGTGCCTCCTACCACATCGCTTTAACCAGGCTGAAAAATATATCAACTATTCTCAACAACACCTTCTACACAAATTGGGTAAAATCAGACGCCTTGGGTCTCCAGGTCATGTAACGCGACCCTCGAGAAGAGTGACGAGGTCCACCCTTTATAGCCGGGGATAGCGGACCAGTACAGTACAGAGTGTCCGGGGTCAGTGTCGAGGACCAGGGGAAAAGCACCCGGCCGACAGTCGGTAAACTCGCTGCCGATAAATTAGTACAGGAAGGTGCGCCACCGTAGCGTGCGGAAAAAGGAGGATAGGCTCGATTTAAGGAGGGTATCAATTAGCGTTGCGTGGCACGGACCAATGAAGGGGATGCCCGCCGGCCGCAACATGCGGAAAACAATTGTCGCAGAGAAAATTAAATTCTTCTTCCGAGCGGAACTCGAGGCGGACGACTGTCGATCAGCGGAGAACTCCCCGTCGAGTGCGATTGCGAGCGAACATTTTTTCAAAGATCCAAATTTTTTTAATAAATTAAATTAAATTGGAGTTGTTGAGGAAAAAGATGGTGATTTTATTGTTTTCGATTATCGGCTCAGGTAACGGTATGACTGAGCGGATTGGGAAAAAACGTACGAGTGTCGCGGGCCGTTTAGCATTTTTTCCTTCTTGGCGTTTGAATAAAGAAAGTCGAATGTGATCGAAAATTTTGGTCTAATTTAATATGGCAAGACTGTTTGGGGTTATCGGGGTGCCGTTCACGAGATAGAAAGAGAGAGGAACGCGTTCGTCCGGCGTCTGTCACGATCTCGCTCGGAAAGCGTCATCACGCCTCATGCTGGGTTGTAATACGGCGGAAACGAGGGGAAAATCTGTCTTGTATAGCTCAAGATTTTGAACTGTGACGCGATTTAACAGGCGTAGTACGACATAAATCCGGTCATTCATATTTCTGTAACATCTTGCTAATTAAAAGGAGTTGATTATATTAAAAATTAGGACACATTGTTCTTAGTCTCCTGAATTGATCCCTTTCCTAGTTCTTCCCGTTAGAGAGTCCGTTGCGCGAAAATTCACAAGATACCGTTTCACGCATTCACACACGATATCATTTGTTTATTTGAATTGGCAGTATTGCCTGGCGATCCTGGTTTTTAGTTTGTGTCATGTGATTCGGGTTTAACGTCAGTTAATTCAGTTAGTTGGGAAAAATTTATAACGACGTGGAAAAACATGGCGAAGGTACGTGTAAACAAATCGCCATGTCACAAATTTAATAAAGTTATATTTTTAAGTAAAAATTTTGAATTTTTCTTCTTTTTTGAAATACGCAGTTACGTAGTTGCCACTCCAATAGGAGCGGATAGTAAAGAAATTACGTGAAAATTTTTGTAAGCGAAGTTGCATTTTCGGCAACGCCGGAATAGGGTAGTCCCAAAAGTGACTTTAGGAGCGAGACAGATTTTGGTGCGACAAAATTAGTACAGAGTGAACCACACCAGCCACAGAGGCACCAGCAAAAATGGCACGAGTCTCGTCGAAATACTCAACACCGTGTGGAAGTGGGGATGCTACTTCGACTGCAAGAACGGGCCGTTTTTCCTCGAATGACTCGAGGAACTGAGTGATGGGATCTCCGGCAAACAACTACTGAGGGAGCTGCCGGAGCTCCTGAGAGGACAGATTATGCAGTGTTTACGGTACTGCTCGCCACGTATAACGAACGGGTGCCCATCCAAAGTCCACACTAAAAGGCAGGACACATGACTCTTTCACACATTTGGCAGATATTTCGCATCCACATGTCAAGCACGACTGCCACACTACCACCTCAAGTTCTCCACCATGTGGAGCCTTTATGCTGTGAGCAGCCCACGGGCTTGGACTAGTGCAGGTAGCGACATGCTCCATCTCGATGCACCAAATTTTCGCACTCACGCTCGGGGCCAGTGCCTTATCAACCCATTCTTCCCGTGTGGGAAGCACCTGGTTGGTGCCGGTGTATCATTGCACAGTTTCCCTTAGGGCGATTACCAGCTCGCACGCCGCAATGTTTGCCGTCCTTTATGGCACGTGTGCTACCACGTTCGAGAGTTTTGCTTTTTTTGGGCCAAGACGATTCCGCCTCGACTTCCCGGTTAATCCGTAATTCGTTCGACTACTTAGAGGATAACTTGAAATTTTAGGGATGTTGTTGCGCAGACGCGTCGTCTCCCGTGGGATGCAGTCTCTCGCACTCGAAGACCGCTTACACTGTCAGTTCCACTAGCGTTCAATTGATTAATCTCATGACCAATCTCGAGCGTTCCGAGTCAAGTCGGAACATCTAATTGACCGACCTCACGACTAGTCTCGAACACTCGAAGCCGTCCTTGGAGCATCCGGGTATTTTCGGACGGGTCCGCGCAGTGCGTTCGAATGTTGCAGACAATATGTGTGTGTTTAGTGGCACAGCCACCCCCCGGGAATACTAGCCCAGCAGAAAATGAGATGTTCACCATTCAAGTCTGCGTTCGACTAAGTTCGTTCCCCGCACAAAAGCCCTGGTAGTTCTAGGAGTCCCCAACTCCGAGCACTTTCCTCGCGAATTGACAGAGAGTTGGGAAAACCTTCGCGGAACACCGTACCAAGGCCTGAGAAGGCCAGGCCAACCCCAAGCCAAGTGTCACCCGCTTCAGTCCATCCGTATCGCAGTCCAGTCGAGGATACTCGAAGATCCTATGCATTGCCGTATCCAGACGGCCGCACTCACACTCGCACCGTTCGACTAATCTACAGCTTCTCGCGGAACTGGCCGTGTCGACTCAGGAGCTGTGTCACATAGTGATCTGTGTGGAACCATACTATGTTCAACCGGGCTCTTACATCCTCGAAAAATTGTGAGGTGTGCCTGCCCCTGCCTTGCCCGATTTCGACCAACGTTCCTGTCACTTGTCCAGCATAGGTTCGTGCAGCAGGTTCTCCAGCGACGGACTAGTGTCGTCCACCTCGATCGATGGATCATACTTGAACCCGTAATTTCAAATGGCATGTTGTGCTTTATTCGATAGAGGTAGTACCTCCCTGTACTGGTCTATCTGCCGTCTGCTTATATTTGCCACAAGGTCTATCTGCATGGGGCCGGCTATTATTGCTACCGCGTTAGCTGATATCGTTCGAGACGCCTTTGTGACACGACTCAGAACGGGCTGATGGATAATGGCTAGCTTGGCTTTGTTCGATAGATACAAAAGAGCTTCTATGCCAGCCGCCACATATGTTATTGTCGGGAGGAAGACACCCTTATATAGGGTACTCATCACCCGACAGTTGAGACCCCGTGAGGTCACCAGCTGAACACGGTTTCTGCCCGGTTCCCCAAGCACTGCACCTGAGAGGCTAATTTCATGCCTTTGTCAAGTTCAACGCCCAGATATTTCATTGCAGGCTTTATCGCAATGGATTGGTCGTACAGTTTGGCTGTTCTTTGGGTGCCTGATGTCCAGTTTGCCCCTCAGCAGTACGATCTCTGACTTACCCGCCGACAGCTCGAGATTCTGCTCGACACATCACGGCGACACTAGAACCGTTGCACTTTGAGCCTTTCGTTCGAGTTCAGAGCGTGATATGCCGCGAATGCCGAGGACGAGGTCGTCGGAGTATGCTGACAACTCGCCCCCGTTGACGGTTAGCTGGGTCAGGAGGTTGTCGAAGACGAGGTTCCAGAACCGAGCCCTGTTCGAAATTGAAACGACCTTACTAACGGACTCATATTCGGCCATCATACACACCCTGTTCGAAAAATAGTTCTTAATTAGGCTATATAGGTTATCCGGGCATCCACGCCCTCGAAGACACGACAATGCGCTGGGAATCCAGACTTTGTCGAAGACTCCCGAAATATCGAACGACAGAGCCATTGCATACTCCTTACCGGTGGCCTCGTCTACTAGTTCTCTAACTTTCAGGATGGCCACCGTCATGGATCTACACATTTTGAACCCTGGGTCCTGGTCAGGGACCTTCAGCAAAGTACGCACCAAGCCAATCTTCCACCTCGAAGGGAACACACCCCACTCCAGACAAGCGTTGAACAGTTCCGACAGGTCTAGATATATCGTCCCAAAGCCAAGTTTAAGGAATTCCGCCTCGATACGGTTTATGCCAGGGCGCTTTCCGTTCTTGAGCGCGGTGATCGTTCGAGCAGAGACTTCGGCTCTAAAACTCGCCTATAGTGGCGTATCCGGATTGTCATCCGGAAACAGTGCATTCAACATGTTCCCTGCGGTGTTGGCCCAAGTCGTCGATTCGCGTTCGACAGGCATATCGGCGGTTGCCAGAGAAGAATCGGCCGTGACTTTCTTGGCTGTCATTCTGTATGCGATGCCGTAGGAATCGTCGTTTCCAGCTTTCGTGACAAAGTCCTTCCAGCTGGCCGCTCTCACTCTACGGATCGTAGCCCGCTAAAGAGTCCTGCCTTCACAGTATAGGACTCTCCTCGGTTCTATTGCGTTCAAGTCATTTGACCTTCTGGCCGTTTGGAGCTCACCTCGAAATTTGTATCACTGCGTTTCCACTTTGTGAGCTCCGAAGTCCACCACGTAACTACTGTCATTCGATGCTTCTTCGAAGGCATACTAGCTTTGGCAGCTGCAAGAATAGCCTTCTCAGTGCAAATGGCTAGGCGTTCGACATCCCCGGCAGATTGCACAGAGACGGTCGGCAAGGAACTTTCCTTCACCTTCAATAGGTGTCTTTGGAAGTTCGACTAATCGGCTCGTTTGGTCACAAACCTTGGCTTGGGACGCAAGGCGGAAAATTGCCGCCCGTTCGCCGTATGTGGCCACACCAGCGAGGTTACAATTGCACAATGGTCGCTCGGTGTCCAACGCTTCCGAACTCTCCACAACTTCTCCTGAATCGGTAGCCATTGTTACATCGGTGTTGGACGAGCCATGTGTGTTAGAGAAGGTGGCAGGCATCGAATCTTCGTTCAAAATCACCAACTCGTATTGCGAGTAAGTAAAGTTGATAAGCGTCTCACGTGCTTCTCCTCACTGGTTCAAAGGGGATTTAGCGTTGGCGTCCACACCAATGATTACCGGTTTACCTCGTAGTGCTCGGAGCACCTTGTCGAGTTGGACCAGGGCGATTTCGATGTCGCCTGAGCATTGGAAATATTGGCTGAAGAGAAAGATTTCCCCAAAACGGCCCGTCACACTGACATACAAGCAGTGCGTGTCGTAGAAGTTCTCAATTTTGACCGTCGTGAGAGTCTGGTTAACAACCGTAATGGTTGCCACTGGACTTTCGTCTTTCTTTCGGCAACCAGTTATCACGGGGCTCGTTGGTCCGAAATCAAGTATGTATCCGCGGTAAGAGTAGGGTTACTGCATCAGCAAGACGTCCGCGGTCCCTCTAGACAGAATTGGTCCAATTTTGTCGGTCACCAGGCACACCCGTCTCATGTTGAGTTGGGTCACCCCTAGCGACACAACACTTGGATTATCGACAAGGGGTCTCATGTCGTTGGATGCAGTACTTGCTACTGCGGAAACGTCGTTGGGTATCCGGCAAGCAGTTGTGTTCGAAGAGACGGGTGAGATTTCACCACTGTCCCGTGCACTTGGCATTTTAGGCGGGATTGGAAAGCGCCGCACCCAGGGAAGCACGTACCCTCGTTCGACTTGTTGGGAGAGAGTTGTAGTGCAGCTCTCTCTCGCGGATATTATTTAGTTTAGTGGTCTTCATGCTTCGTTGATTGTGCTTCGTCTCCATATATCCTGCCACCTCCGTGGGTGCTCAATTTGATGTGGGATTTTCCGCAATACTGAATCGTAATCGATACAATCCGCCAGGATCCCGAGCCACGCGTCTCCCTCGCCACACAGGTGTTACATCAGGGCCATAATTCGGGCCATAAAATTCCGAAATAATCGAGCGTGCAGCACACTTTTAACCGCCTATCTCTAGAAGACCTATCTCAGGCAAACCATTCATATTGCCAATACAATAATTCTGACGAACGCATTAATTATAATAATAGAAGCGTTAGTTATTATTATAATTAAAAGCGTAGATTATTATTGCAATAAAAAAACATTAAATACCATTATAATAAAATACGTTAATTATTATCATAATTAAAAGCGTAAGTTATTATTACAATAAAAAGCGGTAACTACTATTATAACAATAGAAAGCGTTAGTTACTATTATAATAAAATGCGTTAGTTATTATTATAATTAAAACGTTAGGTATTATTATGATAAAATCCGTTAGTTGTTATTACAATAAAAAGCACAAAATTACTAAATAAACTGTTTAAAATCACGCTTTCAAGAATAGTCATTAACATTTATGATCCTCATTTTTTATTAGATATTAGACGTATCAACTACCTTTGTTAATTATAAATCATTTAATAAAGATCAGGCATTGAACTATTTACTAATAAACTATTTACTAATATCTTACTAAAGCGATTGTTCAAACAAGCCGATCATCAGACGTATCAGTGCGTCGATCTAATGGCAAACTGCAAGCGTGCGCTGCGCATCATTCCGTAGAATTTAAGT
>JABFPT010001091.1:0-11403 GCA_022817245.1 Nixonia krombeini | reverse complement strand
GAAGTATTCCAAAAGGTAGATAATATTTTGGATGGAAATTATAGTATGCTGTCGCATGAGGAATTATCTCTGCTGCCATGTAAAACTCCAGAAGATTTTTTCCCCTGGATATTGATACCGATAGAATGTCCTCAGTTTCCTCCTATCAAAAGAAACTACACTATCTATCCAGACACTATTGCTCTCTAAACTTAAATTCTGTTGCGCAAACTATAAGTTTCATAAAATGCTGCTATTGATGTAAAAATGTTTTACAAAGAAAAATCAAATGTGTCTAATATGTTATTTAACTTTTTAAACTGGCGACACCCGAAAATGTCATGGTACAAAGAAGATATGGATTATTTGGCATTCTTTTAATCTGAATATTTTTATGAATAAACTGCTGAAATCGTTTTACTTTTGCATTGTCTTTTCATTCTCCATTTTTCGGTTTTTCCAGTTATACTAAAAAATATTTGACATGGTTTTTGTTTAATTTAATTTGTTTATTTAAATATCGATGTCACTCTAATTAAAGTAAAGCAACTTCTAAATAATATAGTATTTAAATATAAACTTGAGTATTAAATTACTGTTAAATTACTTTGCACCTATACACAGATTCATAGTTCGATTTGTGACTTGAAAAACATTAAGAATTCCCGTGCAAATACTATCATAACATCGGTGTCCTTTGTCATTGTCAGTCGTTTGTTTTCTTTAACCGTTTTACTCTATGCATAACATATTTATAGAAAATTTTGCTGAATAAACAAAATAACGCCGAGAAGACAAAAAAAAATTTTGCTATATTAATATAATTTTTCAGAGATTTCTACACAAGTGAAAAACTTACCTACTAAATGTTGCATCATTTTATAAATATCAGTGGCTTGTTGATTTGTATGTTATTCCATTTTAAAATATCGCATTTTAATTGTGGCAATTTTTATATTTCATCAAAGTAAATGTTATATTACAAATTTTAAATATTTTGTTTTTAACCAAAACATTCAATTACATTGTTTATAATCTAAACTGTTGAAAGAATATGAGTAATATCATTTATTAAATTTACTATAATTATGCACATCTTCGTTTGAATTTATCCGATTAGAAAGCAATGATTAGATCTTAATGTTTTGATTATTTTGTTTTCTCTCTTCTACATTACACCATAATTTCAAATATTTCCTATAAACCTTTAATATGACAATTCATTAACGATTACCATTTTAGAAAATGTTTCTTGTAAATTATTTTTATTTCACTTTCTTATATCGTCAAATAATGTAACTTAATTTTTCCAGATAAAGGAAATACTCCAAAGCATTGCTGTTTAAAACCAAAGTATAAGAAAAGGGGGCATTGCCAATATTACAGGTCATTTAAATTATGATGAAAGTACAAAATGTCCGTTCATTATAACTTCGTTAAAAATAGTTTCTTTATCTTTACGTGCTAAATGATAACAAACCTGATCCGGTGAGTCTGGTGTATCGGACACAGAAACTAAATTTTTACCAGGCTGCAAATTACTCATGATGTCCAGCTGTAGGTTCTTTTTATTTCTCGACTGCGAGGGTACTAAGTCTTCGTCACTTAAATTAGCTACATCAGGCTGCGTCTCTGAATGTTCGATTTCCAGTATCTGTACTAAATCATGCCCCGGGTTATTGTCGTTCACGAGAGCATTACCAAGAGAATCATTACTATCGACGGATAAATCGACAACGACGTCATGATCAACGGATGCGAAGAGCACGTACTCTTCTTGCATGTCTGCTTCCAGAGTACCGGAGATCACATCCACCAGTTCCGTATCTCCAAACTGCTCCATATCCGTGATGTCATCACTGTCTTTCTGTGCGGTGGAACTCAGTGTAACCTCAGTGTTTACGATAGTTTTGTCATCGTCATAATCCGTTGTATCGGGCATTGTTTCGAGCTTATCCACGGGACTGTCCGCGGATTCGCTGAGTGCTGAAGTAGCCGCTTTTGGCTCTTCCACCGTTACAGGAGGCGTTTGCGGAGGTGTATGAGAATCGTCGTCAAAATCATTATAGTCAGCGCAAACCAAAGAGTTCATCTTCGACTGAGAACTGCCAGTTTTCCGATGTACAACCGTAGATGTATTCGGCTTTTCATCAGCGCCGCTTAACTGCGGTTCAGCGATTTTACCCTTACTTGATTCTGCTTTTGCGGACCACATTGGCGAGCCTCCACGAAGACCGAGCCTAAAAAAGCCGTATCTGCCAAACAACACTGGTAATGGTAACGTGCTCGAATTTCCACTACTTCCACCTCCTCCGGTTCTGTTTACATGCTCCATATTCTGATCTGGTTGAGGTTCCGCAATTGCATGGTTGTTACCGGAGTTGGGAGCATAGGTTGAGTGCGGCGTGTGCGGAGTTCTGGGTGTGGGTGGGTTTTCTACACTCTGTGGTCGGTCTGGCATCGCAGGACTATTACCACTTGATTGTCGTCGCTGCATTTGCATTGGAGAACCACCAACCATCGGGCTGCGCGGCATTGGTGAGTTCGGTGTCTGGCATGGGGGAGGATGGTGTGCGTTGTTTAGTTGATGCTGCAACATTGGTGATGTCGATGGATGACTACGGGACATGGGACTTGGCGGTTGGTACTGCGACATAGGCGAACTTGGAGGATGGTTGCCGTGAACCTGTCTATTCATAGGACTTGATGGCTGAGACGACTGCTGGTTCAGTTGCTGTTGCAGCATTGGCGAACCCATAGTCTGCTGTACGATCGGGCTACGCGCCATCGGCGAGCTCGGTGGTTGACCAAAGTTTTGTTGCATTTGCTGATGTAGTTGTGGATTGGGTGATGAGACTGGTTGCGAAACCATGGGCGAACTTGGGGGTTTTTGTGGTTGCTGCTGTACTTGTTGCTGTTGCTGTTGCTGCTGTTGCTGAAGTTGAAGAAACTGCTGTCTCTGTTGAGCTATTTGCTGTTGTTGCTGTAGCAATTGTTGTCTTTGCTGCACCATTTGTAACGTTCGCTGTGTTATTGCATTTTGACTTTCTTGAGACACAGTAATGTTCACATCATGTTGCTGCTGTTGTTGCTGCTGTTGTTGTTGCTGCTGCTGCTGCTGTTGTTGAATAATTTGTTGCCGCTGAAGCATCTGCTGATGTTGCTGTTGAGTCATCATGGTTTGTGGTGACGGTTGCGGACTTCCCAAAGGTGATCGTTGACCGTACACAATACCTCCCTGCTGTAAAGTAATGTTGAAGATTAATGGACAGAATTTAATGAATCTTCCATTATTATATATCGAGACATACGAATGTCTCAAATTTATTTCATCAAACATTTATTTCATCAAAAATTAATAACAAAGACGCATGTTTCACTTTTAAGTACAAAGAATACAAAAAGGAATAAATAAACGAGAAACAAACCTGCATTTGCATTTTTGGCCTTTGACCCGCTTCGTTGACAGCACCAGGACGAACGAAGCGTTGCGGAAGATTATGCAGACGAACACCTTGGTCTCCAATAATTTGTTGTGGTGTTCGTGTATCTTGAGTGAACGCACCAGGGCTAGTAGCAAGTCTGCCGCTGACAACTGTACGATGTTGTGGCGAGGTCATCCGAGGTGCTGGTAGACCACAGATTCCTGGCGATGGCATGACGACACCAGGACTAAACGGACTCTCCTCGCCTTGCGAGTGCGGTGTACCGATACGTGGTGACGGTTGCTGCATATTACTGTGTGGTGACATAGTTCCGGGTGTCGAAGCCTGCGGATTTCCTGGGCTGTGTTGCAACAAAGGTGGATTTGGACTATGTTGTACGATAGACGCCGCCGGTGAATGTTGAACCATCGACGGTACACTGCCTGGACCAGGGCTGTGTGATACCAGCGCTGCCGGGCTATGCATCGGCGATGAATGTTGCGAAGGCGACATCAGCGGCGAGCACGGTTCGCTTGGCTGAGTTTGATTTTGACGTTGCTGCTTTTTACTGTCATATTCCTGCATAAGCATACTGTGTTGACGTGATTGTTTGCGACTTGAATCCAAATGTTTTTGCAACGCCGACTGTTCGCTACTGATGCGCTGTAGCTCCGCAGCATCGTTTTCTGGTAATTCATTACCCGACTTACGTAGTTGTCGTTGTTTACTGTTCAATGACTGTGGAAAAAATGTAATTCATGATAAACCGTGTCATTAATTTTAGTTTTGCATTAAAAATGCGTGATGCAAATTTTGTAGCAAGATACCTTTTTTGCTTTCCTCAGTTTCTGAACTTCAGTTTCATAATATTTCAATTGCTGCGACAAGATACGTTGTTGATGATTAAGCCACAGTTCATACTGTACTTGCAACTGACGGTCCTGTTCGGTGACAATGTTTTCCGGCGGTAAGGGAGGTGGCGGCAACTGAGGAATGTTGAAAGTCGTGATCCTCGCTGAAACAGTAATATTAAGAATTCAGAATATAAAAATGTTGGGTATTTTAACACATTACCAACGGGAAGTTTGTATTAAAACTTTCCCATACGAGGGTGATTTTAATGATGTAAAATTCATTTAATATGTGTATACTAAGAATCTGATAAGTACTTTTGCAATTAATATATTTTATTGAAATTTTCAGGAGTTATATGTGGATAATATTAGAATTGTTCAGATCAAAAATTAAAATTAACTACTATGATGCTTTTAAATTAAATACTGCGATGTATTCAACTGTCAGAAAAACACTAATAAATACATGTTACAATGCGCATAGTAAATATAAAAATGGACCACTGTCATAAAATACCGTTATCGTATTAATTACAATTTTTTAAAAAATTATAAACGTTAATCTCTAACAAGTTAAACAAAATTGGATCACTAAACATAAGTAAAATTTATCTTACATTCAGGAGGAGTTTGCGTAGCGATAGGTTGTCGGGGAGCTTGAGCAGCGAGTTTACCAGCATCTGTAGGCGCCTGGGACCAATTGGCATTTGTTGCTGTAGGTGGTCTCGGTGTGTAAGACGGTCTGATGGGTGGTACGGCACCTGGTACAGCGGCTATTCTTTGTGGAGGTGACGCCAAAGATGCTGAGCCTAGTACATCTGCCCTCAGCCTCTCAAATTCACTGTCACTGAGCAATGCTCCACTTGGAGTTGCTGTATCTACAGCCTGCTGCTGCTGTTGTTGTTGTTGTTGCTGTTGTTGCTGCTGCTGTTTTTCCTGTTCTCGCTTCTCTTGTTCAAGAAGCTCCTCTAACAGCAACGGTTGTTCCTGCGAACATGACTGCTGATAGTTAAGGTTACTTTCAACTGAATCGGTCATGGACAGTGGATAGAAAAAATAATTGTGCAACACACTATTCATTCTTGGTTTAGTGAAAACAAATTTGGTCGATTTTAAACAAGTTATTGTCAAACTATAAATATAAACAGAAGATGCAAAGTGTGACACATGCGGGAAAATTGCTGCAGCCATGGCAAACACTAGAAATAACAATTCATCGTTATTTGTCTCAAATAAATAAACCATGAATTATCAAGTAAGTAAAACACACGAAACAATTATAGTTGGCAGTATTATAACATAAAAGTAAAAAGAGATTACACTTAATAAACATTTAACTTCTTGAACTCATATATCTCCAATTTTGCTTTAACAGATGTAATAATTACTTTAATTGTATTTAAAGATTTGAAATTAATAAAGTGTTTATTACGTTCACTGATTAAAAACAAATTTCAAAAAGTGTGAGGTAACAATGCGAAAATACTTTTCGCGTGCGGAAAAAGAAGGTGAGAGGGGTTCGTGAGAAATAAAAAAAACAGTTGATAAATATAAGTTTATAGTGTGTGAAGAATGTGGAAAAAAAAATAATCGAGAAATGATTTATGAATCAGTAAATTTGTGGTAACGTAACAACGTGCTTCTTATACCCCGAATCTCGCTCACCTGGAGAAGCAAGGGTCTTCGGTGAGGATGAGGCGCCATTGATGGCGTACCGGTATGAACCACTGGGGCCATCGGTGGACCCGCCACAGGCATAGAGTGCCCTAACTGAATGGGGGGTCGAGTCAAAGCCCGCTCACCTGGGCATAACCCCATCTAAACATGCACCAACACCAATGCATTGCATACACACTCAGGCCAAAACACCACTTTACCAGCCAATACCGATATTTCAAGAAAATTCACTCAGCTACGCATACCCGAAATTTGTTTCTTCGTCTTTGCTTTCATATTTATGAAAATTGTTGTTCCTTGACATCGTTCTATGCAATATATATTATTTTATTTGTACTTAATAATCATTTGAACTAGACAAAATCATATAGAATTTTTGCACAATACCATAAAATATTGTTTTTTGTTGTTGAGAAACAGATATATCACATACCTTCTTATATTTTGATGTCATTAATTTTAATTTTAAATGTAGGTTTTTTGTTACTTTTACACATCGTTTCACCCGATAATTTTTAATGTAAATTTCAAAAGCTAGATAAAAACTGAAAATTTTTTATAACTTAGAAATCTTGAATGCACGATTGAAATAAAAAATATATCATATTCAAATTCTAAAATTAATGTAATTATACTGCTTCAAGATACAACAATTCTCTTGGTAATTTCCAAATCTAAAAATGCTTCTTTATGCATTATCTAATTACACACAATTCCAACATTATACTAAATAATTTCCTACTTTTTTTCTGAATATATGATTTTTAAAATATAAGTAGTAATATTTTTGTCTCATTTTAAAGAATTTGATGGACTTCAAATTTACTTATTTTTTACAATGTTTCTTGCATTTACTGTACAAAGGAAAACAAATTGATCTGTGAATTCTGACTGATGTACAAATTAATATTCGAAGAAGAACTAAATTGTAATGGGGCATTAAGAGTATTTTCAAATTTCTTCTTTTTTATTGCTAACACAAGTTATATATTAAAATGATAAAACAGAAGTGAATCTAAAGCTCATTGCTCGTCTAATTATATTTGATAGGCTGTAAGACGAAGCGGGTGAAGCATATTTGCCGAGTTACAAATGGGATTCATCGTTTGGGATTAAAAGGGTATAGTAATGTTAATAATAACACAATAGTGTAAGAATATCCTATCTGAAAGCATTGCACAGAATTTGATTAGTGTGTTAAATAAATGATGAAGTCAGTATCATGAGAACAAACCTGTATTGGACCAGGATAAGGAGGTGGCGGTCCTGGATATGGTGGCGGAGGCGGCGGCGGTGGAGCCAAAGGCATTCGAGGACCAATCATGTGACTCACTGATACAACTCTACCTGCCACACCTTGTATACCAGATACTCTCATCCCAAGACGTTGATGTTGCTGAACTGCTGCTGCTTAAACATAAGTTTCGAATTTAGATAGTATGCACGCAAAATGTCCAAATTTAATCGAAAGTTTTCGAATCTTAATGTCGTTACATATAATGTTATGATTTATATTTCATAAAAAGTTGAAAGAGCAAAAGAATTGGAGTAATAGTTACCTTGTAAATGTGCCTGTGCTATTCTTTGTGGATGTCCAGGAAATGTTGAAGGATAACTGACAGTAACAGTGTTAGTGGATGTGACAACTCCAATGGCACCATCAGGAGACAGCAGCCGAGTACCAGGTGGCATTGGCCTGCCCATGGCAGCAGCTTGCTGCACGTGCTGATGCATTTGTTGCTGTACTACCGCCGCCTGTGAATGCGTCTGTGACATTATAGCTGCCGGTTGAGGCGGCGTCGCTTGCGACGTCGGAGTAATTGGTGGTCCCGCCTGCGCTTGTGTGGGCACATTTGTAGTTTCTGTTGGTGTTTGTACACTTGTCGTAGAATTCGGTTCGCTATTTTCCACATGAACTGTTGTTGTACCTCCTAAGTCTTCGCTTTTTGGTTCCTCTTCTTTTGTCTCTTTTTTCTGTTTCTCTTCTTTCGTTTCTACTTCAACTTGTTCCAAGTCTAGATCAAGAATATTCGTTTTCTCTCCTCCAGTTATATTGTCCAATTCAGGATCTGCATATTCTAAAATGTTGAAATCGGCACCCATTTCCGCTGTAAAATATAAAAAATGAGTGAACGTCTAATTAAATTAATACATAACATATTAATTTTAATGTTTCTTTGTAGAATTACGACATAAAAATCAAATTCATTTTATATTTTGAAATAGTTGTCTTACCGAGAAGTTCATCATCGTCTTCGCCTAAATCTCCTAATATTGCACTGACACCCTCGACCTCAACCATCGGCGCACCTTCCTGTTCCAGCTTCTCAAGTTCGGCAGTGACATTATCTGGAATCTCTGATGTCTCCGTAGAGCTATTGACGTTGCTCTCGCTAACCACCGCAGACATAATGGTTGGTCGACTTATCCCCTGAGTTGACAACATTCGGATTCCTTGATTCATAGCCTCCTGTCCTGGGCGGACTATACGTTGGTTCATGGCTTGAGCCTGACTTGGTTCTAAATAAGCAAAAGTATAAGGAAAACTATTAATTAAACTCATACAGGATTAATATATGTTCGATTTATTATGTACAACATTTTCATCTTGTTAAATGTTGATAGTCTTAAAATCACAATTAAACTTTTAATTAAATTTAATTAAACATTTTTTAATTCTTAACTGTTTTCATTTTGTTACTAAAAAATGGCAGTAACAAAGTATGTTATTTACAGTTTCTGTTATTTCTGCATTTTATTACATTAACTGCTTTACAAAAAAACCTTTAATGTATGTTTACCTGTAAATCTTTGTGGTGGCTGCGTTTGTTGTTGCTGCTGCTGTGGCTGTTGCTGTAAAACTTCATAATGTTCTGGCAGAACAGCCCTAGGTCCAGCCATTCGTTGCTGTAACACAGCAGTAGCTTGGAAATGTTGTTGTGGCACTCCAACAGATTGAGGCGGTCGTTGTAAAATCATCCTCATGCGTGGATCTATTCCTTGCATTCTAGCAGAGTCTATATTAACTGCTGCTGGATGTCTTAGATTTATTCCTGTATTTCACATAAAAGCAGAATATTAATCGAAAATGCATGAAGCAACGTTAATACGTAACAATGAAATATTCTCTTAACTTAGTGGAAACGGAAAAGGAATACAGTTTATTGTTTCATAGTGTATTCTTACCAATCGGACTCCTTATAAGAACGTTTGGCTGCAATGGCATTCGTGGCCTAACTATTCCGGGTGGAAGAGGCTGTCTGAAGGTACCTTCAGCTGAAGTGGTACCTGTTGTTTGAGGGTGTTGTGGCAACTGAACGTGCGCATTTGTTTCAAACTGCGGTTGTTGCTGCTGTTGAGGAATTTCTGTTGGATTCGGTCCTTCTGCTCAAACAAAAGAACAAATACAATATGAACAAAAAAAGTTTTTTACTAACACACACACAACGGTATTTAAAGTGTATAAATTCCTTTAAATAAATACCTTGATTCCAAGATGCAGCCAAAGGTTCCATTTTTTTGTTGAACTGTTGCCTTTGTAACAGGTCGCGAAGTTGACGGTTGACTTCAGGTTGCTGATTGAACACTTCAGCGGGTTGCGAATCCTGTCTGGCCTCGGGTCTGGGGGACGGATAACTCGGCACGGGAGATGGCGTTGGAGGTTGACTGCTATAAGGATCGGGAGTGCGAGATGGAGCGTATACATGGGTAGAAGGTCGGGGAGTTGGTGGATTGAACATAGGTCGGGGTGTGCCGGGCGGTTGTGGAAATACGTCATTTCGCGGAGATGTGGAATATGAAGATGGAGTATTGGCTATCTGAGGCCGGGGCGTCTGTGAGCTTTGGGAAAAAGCCTCACTATTGTCACCAAAGCGTTGAAAGTGATCTTGGGCTTGCGACGTAGCCGGTGATTGGGGAAAATCGTGAGGTGACTGGGGAGCTTGGGGGGAAAATGGAGATGGGGGTTGCGCAAACGTGTTTGGCATGCCGGGCCGGACAACAGCGCCCATCGGACGTGCCACATTAGCGCATGGCTGATTGGGTAATCGTGGCATACCTTGATGTGGACTCTGCGGTGCCACTCCCCGAGTGCCAACCTTTATCGGTGGTGTGGCAAATGTCGGACGAGATCCCGGCGACGGTGAGGCGATTGGACCAAGTTGATTACCATCCTACGGATTGCATATATGCATACATTAGCTTTTTTGAAAATTTGTAATGGCCGTTTTGATATTGTACATTTGTTTCAAAAATTAACCACAAGTATAAACCTTAATATTAAAACGTAAATTTACCTGAGATGTGGAAACTTGCAGTTGTGTAGTTAATCCTGGATTGTTATCGTTATTTAATGACGGTGTACCATCATCGCTAATCTGTCTGTGAACTCTTGCCATAGCTGTGAGATCATAAAACCATACATTATTATTTACACGTTAAAAATAATTATAAATTATTTTTTAAAACACAAATTACATCACAGTAAAATAAATAGCTCGTACCGTGTACACGTTGCTCATGTATGACCTGTTGTTGCATCTGCGCTTGTTGATGTCGCAACGCTTGCAATTGTTTCCACTGACGTTCTTGTTCGGCTTCTCTGCTTGAACGATCTCTGTTCGTGAGTCTCTCCTGTTCCTGCCAAAAAAATTTGAGTTACAGCTACTCTATGAATTTAGTTGACCGATCGTTACATCTAATAATTCCTCCACTTATTTTACTTTTATAGCATAAAAATCTTTTTTACATGAGAGTTGAATCTGTCTTGTAATAGACAAACTTCCGGTTAAATTACTTGTAAGTTAAGAAAATGCTTAAGCCATTTTGCACATGTTAACATACACAGTAGAAGTGAATTCATTTACGTAACAGATGTAACGATCTGAGAATTAACTCGCAGTATTAATAATGTGAAAGAGCACAAGATTCAAATAAAGATCAGCCAAGTCCATACACCAAATTGTAAACATTTATAGAAAAAAAGGATGTTTTGTTGAGACCAATTTCAACACGTAGGTTATTTTTTGTGCAGTGTGTTATAAAAGTAACAGACTACGTTTACGATTGAGAACAAACGAAAAAGGAAGAGAAATAAACTGAAATTAATACATTAATTAAGGGAAGACAATCGGTTATGTTGCCACGTTACTAACTGTGCATGCAAGAGTATTTCTTTGAGTTTTGTTAAATAACCAGTTGAGTATGTAAATCAACCAATTAGTAAGAAAATTATCAGAAATCAAATTAAACAGTGTGTTATCGAGTACAGTTCTTTTAAAGTGTGTGTGTGTGTGTTGAAGATTAAAACAGAAACGTTAAAAAGCACAGTTTGTACGTCAATAATAATTCAGAACAGCCATTCCAACGCACTACACAATACACAATACTACATCCATCCAAAAACCAGAACAAAACAGAAGTACGTTAGTTTATATATGTGGATGAAGAATGAGGGACAGGAAATGGGC
>JABFPT010001088.1:0-19854 GCA_022817245.1 Nixonia krombeini | reverse complement strand
CNGCCGGACCATTATCAGGAATTATCACACGGGAATTGTTTATTTGCACTGTTTCACGTCCGAGGAGAAATTCGTACATTTCACTGCGTTCCTTTTCCAACCATTTCCGACAACATTTGCACGAGACGCCGCTCTCTGGAATAACCAAACGATATATAAATGGCACGGGTGACTTTTAAACGCGCAATTAAGCGAGATATTTTGACAAAAAGACAGACGGCATTTTATTTACGCTCGAGATTAATTGGGCGCGTTCGTTAAAGGCAGTGCATCAATTCTTGATTGTTTTTATTACATTGGCAAGTACGTTTGGTTTATTGCAGCCACGGTAATAATCGTTTGAGAGCGAGTCCAAGCTCGTAGCAGAAAACCAGTCTGCCTCTCGGCGCGCGTCTCCCGCCGCAGCCTCGCTTTACTTATCAGCGCGAGTTGCGAGAAAAAGGAGACTGAATGGGATCGAATCCCGCGGGTCAATTGGACTGAATTGCGCGAATGGCGGACCGCGCTGGAAAAGAATCGGCGCGATCGTTTGACCCGTTAAAGGACGGTTAATTTACTACCTTCGAAAAAACGGCGACTTGATTCGCTCCGAAAACGAGACTGGCGACTCGTATTAATCCATAAATCAAGACCACCCAAACGAAGCCGAATGAAAGTATTTTTCACGAGCGTAAAAATATTTGACTCGACATTTAACGCGATTAAACGCGGGGGATTTTCGTCCGCGAGCGAAATTCGAGCATTTCTTTTGCATTCCGGATGCGAGAAGAGCTCCTGCTGAATTATTTCGATCAATCCGTAATTCAATATACGCGCGCAGTTCGAATGTCCCAGCTTCCTATTCGGATTAATACCGTTGCGTTTTAGCATCACTTTTGGATTAATTCGAAAGACACCCGATACTTCCTCGCAGCTTTTTCCATGACGATTAGTTTCAACCGATACGACGGATAACTCAATTTCCTCGGCACGATTCGTTTAATTGCTCTGAAAATAAACGCAACCTGTTCCCCGCGCGGAATCTAAAAGTGCGCAGCACGTTCGTCAATACCGCCGCGCGAATTATAGCCGTTCACTTTTCCGCTCGCGTGATGGTGCACGCGCGCGCGCGTGTACATACCGATGTGTCTGCGTACAAAAGAGCGGCCCTTTAGCGAGCGTGTAGTTATCGCTCAAGGGCTACTTGCATACGGAACCGGCGGACCATATCGAAGAGAGCGTCGGGAGTGGAACAAAGAAGAACCGAAGGAACCGAGAGGCCGCGAAGAAAGGCGCGAAAGGCGAGATAAAGGCGATAAACTACGGGAGGGACATATAAAGGAGGAAGATGCGAGACCGGCGAGAGGTGGAACCGTTGGGGTATTTCGCCCCGGGTGAACGTCTCCCCGCACCCCCACACCCATCGCCCCACCCACTCTCGTGGCCGAGGGACTCGTTTATCTCCGACGAGACTCCGAAAGCAACGTATTATTTCAAACAAACGGAATTTTTCATTTCTTTCTTTTGCCCGACGAGGAAAAAGAGAAGAAGAACGTTTCTTCGAGGTGCAACGCGTGTCACGAACGACGTAATGTACATTTCTTGTGTCGCGATATGTTGCAATACCCGTAAACTGATAAATGTTAATGAAATATTGCTGTGACGTAAATTCGCATGTTCGATCGAACTCCGTTCAACGTAGCGATAATTGCGTTTGTTGCCAATCTCGACAAAGACCGTAGACACATTTTCGAGTTTCCCTCTGCGGAGTGCACGGGCATGTTCGAGACGAGGGAGCAACGGAACGCGTTATTACGCCGCAGCGCATTGCCATGCAATGCATAATGCGAATAACTTACCGCCTGCGGGCCACGCGTCTGCCTACCCACTCGACCCCCACTTATTAAGGTAATCCTTACAATTATGGAAAAATGACGCTACGACTTCAAGTGGGTCTCTCCGCTTCCCACCCTACTCTTTCTCCCCCCCTCCCCCCTCCCACCACCGCCGCCCCTCGATCTCTGTCGACTGCTCCATTTGCCATCTAAGCCTTCTCGCGCGTCGCCTTCTACTCGCCCTTTCCCGATCGTTTTATTGGGTGATGTACCGCAACTCGGTGCTGATGAACTCGTAAAATATTTCATCGAAAGAAGTATACTCGATTCGATAAAAAACACGACACCATCGTGTTTAATATATCGGGAGAAAATTTTGCTTCCATTTGCGTAACACCGACACAAATATTTCCGTTTACCGCTCGCGTATATTTCGCGTCGAGAGCAATGCATGCCGCGCGAAATGTATGTCAGTCGGCAAAATTCATTTTCTTTCTTTCAATGCGCAGAAACCGTCCGGCAAATCGACGAATCGTCCCGCGAAATGATTAATTACGCCCGTGCAAACGATTAATTCCCTTCGAGCGGGCAGCAACTGAAAATTGCGGTGCAACGTGGCGCAGTGACGTTCTCAACTGCGGGTTTTCACGAGGCGGAGCGATGAAGGATGAGCAACGGTACCTACGCTCGTAGCGTGCGAACTTAGGGCAAATCACGTTCGCGTAAAGTGGCGGTCAGTCGACTTTAACATCGCAATGAAATCTCGTTTTCCACGAGAGCGTGACCCCGCGCGTCGTATCGAGAGCCGTGCGATCGTTATGGCGCTGGGCAGACGTGGCCCGGAATCGTTCACCGTTACGCAAATAGTCGTCCCTCGAACGAGATCTGGTTCGGCTCGAAATTCGCGATCACGCGACTCGCCTGTCGACGGACAGAGACGTCGCACAGCGGACTCGTCACCGGCCGTTGAAGAGGATGAATCACGTTTGACGCGAATAAGCGGATTTCCTCGGTTACGTAGATGATTCCCCTGGGAACGACTTTGCTGAAACGAAGCGAGTTAATCTAATGAATTAGCATTTCGCGCTGGACTTTATATCGCGGCCGCATCTGCCTAGGAACGCATGTGCGCATGCACGAGGTAGCCCGATTCCCAGAGTATAACGCGATCCAAGATAGAAATCCAGCTTTGCGCAATTCAGTCATAGTTAACATTAATTGTTCACGCGATCCGGATTTCGCCAATTCTTATCTCTCGGGTTTGCCAAGTTTGTCAGAATTACGCAATTAAGGGACGAGGAGGAAGAAGAGTGAAATGAGGTCAAACCGAAATCGGAAATGCGCGACGCGGAAGAAATTATCGATCGGAATAAAAGTGGGCTGTGGGAGACGCCGCGGGCATTGGAAACGCCGTCGGGTTCATGGGAAACGTTAAATTAGCGAGGCTGGTGGTTAAGGAGGAAGTCGCTGCCGGATTTCGACTCGGCGAACGACGAGAAAAACTCACGCTTCGTCTCTGAAAGTCTGCTCGCTGACTCGCCGCGGCGTGCATTCCACTGGATTTGGATCGAAAACGCGGATGCCCAATGTGGCCATGCCGGCTCGGTACTGGTCCAGGGAGATGCTGCCCAAACCGGCCGGATCCAGACTACGGAACATGCTTTCGATATGGCTGTAACGTGAAAATACTCGTCGGTACGAGATAAGGCAACGGGCGGCGGGGAAGCCACATCTCGCACACATCCCGCCACATCTCGCCACAGAAGCGCGATCTCGAATCTTCCTGGAAGACGTTCCGCCTCTCCGGCGCGAGATAGTCGCGCGCATAATACGATATAACCATTGGCGGAACGTGACATCGGTATGCTTTTAAGGCTCCCTTTTTTACGCGCACTCGCCGCCCGACAAGATACCTTTCAAAATGTCAAAACATTGTCCGCTCTCGGGCTTTGCATACTTTTAACGCTGTTTAAGATACTGCGCTGGCTCTTGTGAGAAGTAATGGCGAAATAGCGAGATTAGTGTATTAGTGTTTTAGCTCTTTCCATTCGTTCGAAATGGTAAAAGTGTGTTTATGATTTTAGTGGGATTACGAAGAATTTAGTAGAGAGAAAAAAAAAGAAAATTATCGTGTATACATTTTGAGATGTTACATTTTATCATAGAATTGAAGTTTTATGCTAAATGTAAAATATTTTTGATTTTACACTTTATTGCTGGTAATTGAGATGTTATGTTTTTCGAATACGTTTCAACTTGTTCCATCGCACTGGTTTGCAAAACGTAACCTTGAGTTCAAAAGATTGTTTATAATTATAAACGATTAACCGATTTATAAGTGATTAACTGATGTATCGGCGTGTTTGTTAATCCGTGCGATAGTTAAATTCGTTAAGTTTTTGTAGAAGTCGTTGGAGGGAGAAATATATTGAAGAAGAGGATTAAAATTGAAATAACACAATCCTCGTCACTTTTCTAGCCATATAATCGTGTATCGAGTCTTCCCTATCATTTGACATCTGATTGTCGGCGCGAAGAAATCGAAGTCAACAGGGAAACTACCATTTCGACCGTTACCCTAATAAATTTTATATCGTACACACATATGTAAACGATCGATTCTCGGCTCTTCCAGGGAGTTTGGCATGGTCGAGACAAGTCTAAAGAATATCTCCGGAACGGGCGATTTTAATGAGCGTCTTCCTGCGGCAACCAGGTTTGCCGGGCGATCGTTTAGGTTTATGATTCGAAGATCGTCAACGGTATTATTTTCGGACATGAAATAAGGTCCGGACGTACGGATCGGTATGCGAGAGCCGGTGTAACGAAGCAAAGCAGGCACCGGCTGCTGACACTACGAACTGACGAGGTTTGAGAGAAAGACAATTTGCGCCGTGATTATGGAGGTGCCGCGGTAGCAATGTGTACGAACCGTGCTCGAACGCGAACCAGACTTCGGTGATTCCCCCGATAAATCGGTTTATCGATCTCAATATATTTTTTCATCCCTCTTTACAAGTTTAATCGGATGTTTAACGAAGGTTTACATCCCGTTGTAAATTACACGCTCGGCTCTATCGGAAAACCTCATTTCTGTCGGTCATATAAAGTTTACTGTTTCTTTGCCCAACCGCGGAGATCAAAGTCGGAACTAAGCCGTCGCTGACGATGAAAGAAAAATGCCGGACTCGTTCCACCAGGCGTGTAATCTTCCGCAGAAATGACGGAACAGAACGGCCGGGGACAGCGCGAAAGGGCTACGTGAAGAAGAGTATTAAAGAGTTCGTAAACCGGGCAGCGGCGAAGCTTCAAATTATTGGGCAATTCACGGCGCATCGCTTTTCGCGGTAATCTCCTCAATTCCGTTTGTCACGAGTCCCGGGCTTTACTCCTCGTCGCGCAATGACGGGTTAACGTCTCGTCCCTGCTTCTCCGCATCCGCCTTATCCCGCTTAATGAAAGATTGCGCTGAAAAAGGAGGAAACGATTTACGACTTCTTCTCCCATTTTCGTTATATCGCTTCGCCAGGTCGTTACGAGCGTTACGCACCTCCTACTGGTACGGACTTTGAAAAAGAGCCTTTTTAAAAAGTTCGATCAAACCTTTTTCGTCAACTTCGATTTCTTCGGTCAGCCAAATCATGCGCGTCGAACGTCGAACTCGTGAAAACCAGTTCCTCGCTCTCTTTCTCGTTTTTTTTTTGCCTCCGACGATTTTTCCTTCGCGAAACGTTTCGAGAGATATTCACCATTATCGCGTTACGTATGCAAACTTTGAAACGCTGGAGGCGGAAAAACGCAGACTAGATGTGTTTCAATCGGGAATTTAATTCTCGCTCGAATAAGACAAACAAAATAAACAGGGGTAAAAATAATTGCAACTGAAATAGTTAGGTTAGGTTTTGGAAAGCACAATTTGGTTAAGAAGTTATGTGTACTGGGAAGAATTTAATTGTACGAATGACTCTCTATAATGGTGGACTAAGAATGTATTGGGTTGGAAAGAAAGTAAATTCGGTTTTTAAAATGAAGTAAAACTGAAAAAACCGAAATTACTTACGTGCCAACCCAATACTTGTAAAGATATAATGTCGGGTAATAAATGTACATACTTTTACCGTGCGATAGTACAGAAATAAGTAAAAGGAGGGCAACATTTTTTACCATCCTTGTCAGCTAAATTTAATGGGTTTGTTAACAATAATTGTGCTTTTTACAAGTGTATCCTAAGTACGCTAATGCGTGTAGCAATGTCTGCGATTAACTTTTTTCTCATTTTACAAGACTTGTTGCGATCTGGGAAATGCCTTTCACCTGATCGAGCAATATTTACCGGGGGGTGAAGAGCAACGGTGGCTCCACAAGGCCGTCCCGAAACAGCATACACTTGTCCAGAAGATCGTACAGATATTTGATCGGGTCGCCGGGCTCGTCGACCAACAGGTGACCAATCAGAAAGTGGAACAGCTCAAAGATCCTCTTCTCCTCAAGGTACCTCATCGCTTGCATCTGATCCTTCGACATGTGCTGCAACGCGTCGAGGAATCGTGTAATTTCGCATGGCAACCCGCCCAGCTATTCCGTGCCTTACCGCGTTTCGCTAACCGAAGTATTTCATCGCGTGTCGAAAACCGTTTGGCCCGGCCGCGGAATTTCGTCTGGTATCCGAAGAACGCAAATTTGCCGGCATTTGCGGTGGCCGGGGCGGTGCGTTTTGGCGAGTGATGCCCCTTGTTCGGCAGACGCTGGCCACTTTGCGGGGGCTGATAGGGAGCGGGCCTTAAATGGCCGGCGTGCCTTCGAAATTGGGCCGATTCATCGAAATTCATCGGCTAATGTGCGGCCCGTCAGCCAGATAATCGCGTCCTCCGGGCCACGCTGCCGACCATTTATGTATTAAATCCGCCCCCTTCCGTTACACGCAACAGCCTCGTTCTCTCCCGCTCGTAATTGCACTCCGCTGGTGTCTTCCGACGTATTTTTCAGAGAAAATATGTCGAACGGTGCCGCCAGACCTGTGGTTTGCCAACTTCAATTACCGTGAAATATCACTTTTTGCACTTCATGAAACGACAAGGCGATTTAATATTTTTCGACGCGTCGCTACGAGTGAAACGTTGTTGACCAACCACTACCGTTCTTAATTCACAGTCGATTATTACGAACGGCCAAGTGCCTTTCTCATAGAGGCGAACAAACAGTGATAGGAAAATCGATACGCCGCGAAATGTATTTACATACCCGCTGGCTATATATAACGAAACCGGTAGCGAGCACCCTTCGGCGGATCTCCTGCAGGGTGGTCACGCGACCAGCTTCGGAGGGTGACTCCGTCACGTGCATTAAACTCGACGTCGTAGCTGCCGAGCGTGGGAACCATTAGCGCGATATTTCACCATTTCACACACCGTCGGTATAACACTTTCCATCGCCTTACCGACACGCAGTACCCTCGAATTTGTAGAAATCCTTTGTGCGCGTTTCGGGAATACCTTTATGACGGCTTTTTATATACAAGGGGTCAATAATATGTTTAGCATAAACGTACAGTCACCGACATACATGTGCTTAACAATGATCGAAGTTCGCTGTTACGAACGATATAAAACTCTTACGAGTTTTGACCAGTTTGATATTGCACATTGCGGGTTAGGTCTGCGAATTAAAAACTATGTCTTATGTTTATCTTCGTATTTACAATTCGAACGAGTCCGACTACGAGTGTGGGAAGAATAAAAGTTTCGTACACGAGACGAAGGATAATAAACAATTGGAAGGCATGTTTCGTGCACTCCCCCTGGTCGGCCCTTTCAACTTGCCCAATGTACACGTGTGATACATATTTTCGTACAAACATGCGTGTACACGCGAAGTGTCGGCGAAATAGAAAAAGCTTTTGTCGATATAAATCGCGAGGTGCTTAGTCATCGTTAAGAAATTATCGATATAAATAAAGATCACTAGTTGTCATAAGAAACTGTATTAATTGGAATGTACTGATTCAATGTATAATTTATTTAACAAATATCGCAATGGAAAGAAAGTAAGAGGATGAAATGGCAGTGTAAAATTAAAGTAACACATTTTTTACCTTCCGCTCATTATGGCCAGTTTGATCTTTTTTCTCCACGTCGTTACTTTCAAACTGGCGTCTTTCATCTACACTTTCCGATTTCACGTAACAGCTTTGCGACGTCACGTCAGCGAGGTTATCCGACGCCTCTGATTTCGACTTGTCATCGCAACGGACTTTGATCGAACGACGACAACTCATTCTCGATGTTTTTAAATAAGCAGAAGGTACATGTAAATATTTCGAAATTTAAAGATGAATGTAAAAATGATGAATCATTTGGTAAAGTAAACCGTGTTGTGAGCAAACAAACACAAAAGCGTATCCTCGACAAAATAAACAGTTGAAATCTCTTACGTTGTATTTACGCAAACAGAGTTGTTGTTCATGTATTCAAATGTAATTTGCTACACTTAATCGAACCGAACTTGAGATCGAGCTCAAGGTCATTTCGCAGGTGTTCGAGTACAAATATTTTCGCATCGAGCGGAAAAACGGGCCGAAGCACTGGTGACGAAAAAGCGGCGAGTACTGTCTAAATTTCCTGGAAACGGTCTAAAAAACCCTTTTCTGGTTCCTTATAAGGTCGGCTTCCGCAGATGGTGCGAACCGCGCGCAGTGCCATCTAAGGTCGCCGCTGTAAATGGCTGTAGCACGAGAGTACTTTTTTGCTTTTCGCATTGCGATCGTTTTACGGCTACATGTGGCTTACAATCGAAAAATATGTGAGAGGCGAAGATCTCGATGTTTCCGAACGTAATCGACGTACGGTTATGATTCTCCGATAAAGTGTGATTCCGCAACCTCGACAAAAGCCACTTACTCGAGCGTTCAAATATCTCAAATGGCAAAATGTTAATAATAAAGCGAAACGTAACAAAGCGAAACAGATGACGAAGAAAAGCGTAACACTTTTGTAAATATTGTTAAAAGAAGAAGCTTCGTTTGCGAAGACAAAGAAAAAGAGGGAGCGAAAGATATCAGAGTCGCGCTTTTGTTCTACCGTTATACTCACCAATCCAGAGTCAGGGTCACTATCTTTATCAATCTCTGTCCGACCGTTCACCGAGTCCTCGGCTCGTGACCATCTTTGGCTTTAAACGGGTTTACGGGCGACTTAACGCAGGAGGAGACGAAGCCGCGGGAGAAACGAGATTGATGGCGAGCTTACGTATGGCTCATTGTAGCTTCCCGGCCTTCCATCTTGTTTCTCCTGACTGTTTTATGTCGCTTTCATGTTGCCCGAAAAAAGCGGCATTTAAAATACGCGAGTATTACGAAACGGTAAATTCTCGGCGAATTCTTTTACCTTCGGTAACTGGTGCACGCTGATTAATTACAGGGCAACATATTCCGCGTCGATCTTTTTACAAAGATGACGGTAAATCATAATTAATGATCATTTTCTCTATTGAAAGCCGTTATTAACACGCTCGTAACGGCGAAGATTAGCCTTTTGTAATTGCGCCGAGAGGGACGCGCGATTAATAACTACGCGACTTTTTCCCACTTCACTTCCGGCAACCGAAACCCTTTAACCGGTCTGTATAAATACCCCGATTAAAGTTCCCCCCGCGGAGATGTCGGGAATGGCTGCGCCGTGTCCGGAAAAGCAGCGAGAATAACATCTGTCCGGATAGTAGCGCGCTTTTTAGCCAACCTTTTTTCCCGCCTTGCGCATCCTTTCTATATTAAGGCTCATTCATTCCTTCATTCACTCGCGCCGCCATTCGCGCGTCACGCGACGTATAGCCGCTTGTATCGGCAAACTCGCATGCCACCCTGTCGCTATTCGCCTTCGCGACCACCTGCCGCCATTCAATCGGACAGATGGGAATAGCAATTACACACTTGATCATTGTAATCTGTTAATTGTGACAGGCGCGAGCCATAACGGTGCACTCAATCCGGGCAAATCCTTGCGACAATGTAGCGGTCTCGAGGAAACGAAAAAGGTAAAGATTGGGATAGAAGAAAAGTGATTTGTCGCGAGCATATGGACGGGTAAAGTGTGAATAACGATCTTTAAAAGAGAGAGATTAGTTCGCCGGGAGGTTCGGTCGCGGTAAAGAGATTTGTGCTCTATTTCAGCAGAACGAGAGTCGTTAAAAGCACCCGGTTTGGCAAATTTTCCTCACATTAGAATGTGAAAGTAGACATGGCGCGTAACTCGATTTCACGGCTTACGTTTTACGGCTGTCGCTCATCAGCGCTCCGGCGGCTTGCCTTTTACAGGTATTTTAGCACTTTCTCTAACCAATTCATTTTGTTAAATAAACAGTCAGTTCGGCATGCCGCTCGCGTTTATGTAAACAGGCGTGCGATCAAGTACTCTCGACTTTCGGAACGACCGTAAATGAAGATTTCTCAATGTTGCTGTTTACGGATACTTTTGCATCGTCGGGAAAAGGAGGCGCTGTAATTTCTTTCACGCAACGGGTGAAATTTGCATTACAGAGGGACGCAACCTTGAGAAAGCCTACGCGACAGAAAAGACGTGGAAGACGGGAATCGAGATGGATCTCACAGACTTCGCACATGTGCTTCGGATTCTCAGATGCAGCCGGACCTACGTGAACGGTTTTTTAGCGCCGAACGTCGTTCTCGCGATGCGAATTAGGTAGGTTCGTGTAGGTACCGTTTTTTTTCGCACACACTCGCAAGAGTCGGGGAAAAAATTCGGATATTTGTACAGTACAGTTGGGATGCAGCTATTAGGGCAAAAAAGTTTACTGCTTACACGTAACAAAAAGTAACCGCTCCAATTTTTCTACGCTTCTTACGTTGTTGCATGTTTATTTTATACCATTCTACAAAAAGGAACATACTCGTTTTTTTCATTTCATTTAGACAAGTTCATTAATATTAGCGGTAAGTCTTAATTGCTAATTGCATGGTAATTGTAAGCAGATATACGCCGGTTGTAGACGGTAAAACTTGTTTACGAGGAGATAAGTAAATGACAAGGAATATGTGGACGAACTCGAGTATGAAACTTTTCCTGCGCTTTTAACTTAAACACTTTTCTACACCAGAAGAGTCGGCATGATTTTTCTAGGAACGTTGATGGTTATATTTACGCAAACTGATATGTTCCAGAGTTCCATCTGTACAACATCAGGATCGCGTTACTTGATGATTTTTTTACGCGATACCGCTTGCCGAAACACTCGTCACGCTTCGTTACGTGTAATCGAATAACAGCTTAATGTAAATTCGAATGTAACATCTCTACTCATTAAACCAGGGTGTAAAAAGACTCTTCTTTTCTTGCAGTTCTTTCCATAATTGTATCCCTTTGCAAATTATATATTATTTTCGACAATATTCGACGTTCCTTATTCTTCCATTAATGCTTTATTAATTATTGTCAATTATTATGTTGACATTTCTGTTGTCAACATTTCATTTAATTCACTTGTAGTGACAAAGACAGAAAACAATCCGTGTGAAATTAACACCCCGTTTTTTTGAACATTAAAAAACTAACTGGAGTTGTGGGTAGTTCTGCAATAGTTCTACAGTTCCTGAATTAATTTTTCAAAGAGGTCTGTGCAGGTTTTACGAGAAAATAAAAAAAAAACCGTTTGGGGTGATTAACTTCACGCAGCATCTTTTTTCTGGAAAAGTGAATTCCTGCAAAGAGCAGATTTGAAATAGTTCCAAAATTCTCAAAAGGTTTCAGAACGAGTTCTCGTCAATTTTAAAAAATAAGAAGCAACAAAGTTGAAACATTAGGATTACAAAAATCGTTATAACTTTGTAGGTTTATCTGATATCGAAAAAAATCATGTCCGCACCACGTAATTTATCTCCCTTTTTTCTCGAATATCTCTTCTCCTAATGATCGTAGGGACTAACATGTGTGGTGATTCTTGATGTCCGTCGCGTGATCTGTCTAACGGTGTGTAAATCAAAGTTGAAATCCGAAGTTGATTTTTCGAAAAAGATTGAAGGCCTAACCTTAATGGAGTATTTAAACTTTAGAAGACAATAATTGCGTATCGCTGTTACAAACTTAACATTTAAATTTGACTCCAATATCAAACCTTACTGATTTGTTCCGTCTAAATCAATTTGCACGAATTGTTAATAAATGTTGTAAGCAGTGGCACTTAACGCTGCATTAAACGCACCGACGTTAAATGCAGAGACGACAATGATCGAGATCTTCCCATAACCGAGAGAAGTCTTTTGGAGACAAAGAGAAATCTATCCCTGCTTCACTGCAGTTTTCGAAGTTGTTATCGTTGAACGATCGCTGATTCGAGCGACAGCGTTTTACGACTGTACTTGCGCATTAAGCAGGATCGTTCTGATAATAATCGTTAATTGGACGAGGAATTAAGTTATGCAGCGCTTGGCAGCGGGGCGAAGAAGAAGACTCTCGAATAGCGGGACTTGTTCGAGGCAGTTCAAGAGCGCGAAATCGATTTTATCGGAGTTACCGAACCGCCGTAAATGCGCAAGGACGAGCAACCGGTGCAACATCCATAATCGAAGGCCCTTCCGAATGCCATCGCGATTGATCCTTGTCGCGGCAAACGAACCTCTTGCTCGATGTAACGTCACGATAAAACTTGATTTTATCAACGTAAGTATACTACCCTGAAACTTTCCTCTATGATAAATAAGATATATGTTGCCATTTTTTATCATAATCGGTTTGAAATGGTCGATAATGAATCAAATATATTTTTAAATTGTCAAGGTAATGTTTCTAATTTTGCTTTACCTATGAAATTTTAAGATTATTCTGTTTTCATTTATTTTTCAAATTATGATTCTGTCAAATGAGATGCAAAATGTATTAAACATTTTTTGTTCATTTATACAGAGTCAACACAATTTTGTGCATTTTTGATTACTGTTAGATAAAGATATACTTTTCTAATAAAAATACATTTCACTCGGGTACAAATAATTGACTTGTTCAGATGTGAATGAGTACAGCAATATTCTTTGTATGCCTGGTATACATGACGATGTTGAAGGAGAGGAAATTCTTCACGCTGAAGGAGAATACGTGGTACAAGAAGGTCGAGAACCGCAATCAGTACGAGTGTTAAAAGCGTTAATGGGAGTTCTTGCGATCGTGGCACGCGGTAAACGCATAGGCGATCCTTCCGTTTATTGAATGCATACAAGCCAAGCGCTTTCGGGCTCTCGCGTTAATTGTTCCAACAGTAAAAAACGCGCACCTGTGAGCAACACGTCCGCGCATATCGACGAGCCCACATACGAGATGGAAAAATCGCCGCGTGGCTGCGATACGTTACAAAACCTGGAAAATTCCGATTACCGTACTCTCTTCTCAGCCGCTCGCATAAACTTAACAATCAACATTTTACACGTGTCGTTAAACCGCGTGCAAAAGGGGAAAAATGTTTGCACGAGTTTTTTGCATTTCGGCATGTTACCATTTTTTACTCGTTCTGGAGCGGATTGAAGAATGTCTCGAATAGGCTGTAAATTGCGAGATACCGCGCGAAAGCATGAATGATTAATCACGGAAGTTATAAAAGTACCCGTTATGGATTCTGCCCTGCGGAAAAAAAAATATGTTGCGCTACTTCTTCTTGCCAGAGAAATGCCGCTCGACGTCGTTTCTTTTACGATATTTCGCTCATCTGAAATGATCTGATGAAGCTGCAAAGTCAAGCACGGAGATGTTGATTGTCAAATATCTTATTTCGTCGAGTTTCAAAAATGACGATGAACAAAGCTAAAAAAAAAAATATATAATATGATATATAAATATAATCGCGTGGTTAAACAAAGTTAATTACAATTGAATAACCTGATTTTCTTAAAAAGTTTATATTCGAGCAGTATGCGTAGCAGTAAATGTTTGACAAGGCTGTACAGAAGATTTATTCTCGACGCATCGACAAGCGATTTTTCGCGGAGGACGAGTATGACAAAAAATGGAAATAAGTGTCGAAAGGAGGAAAAAGGGCGCATGCGCGAACGGTGTGATTGGCCGGACCGTCATCGGCGTGGTCGAGTGCAGCGCGGTTGCCGGAGGGTGGAGCTCAAGTACCGATAAATAAATTCGCATGGCATGGTAACACAATCCGCGCGTTGTATCTGGAGCCCGCGTGTCACGAGCGGCGGGTACCGAGCACCGGTAACAAGAGAGCCCCGGAGCGGAAAGCTTCGCTCGACTAATTTATGAAATTTAATCGACTGCGCTCGACCCCCCGCCGCCCCCGCTGCCCCCTGATGTGGCCACCGCGTACGCTCGCGGATGCGCGCGTGTTTACATTCTGCGCGTGTGTGGAAACGCGACGCGCCACGTGCGGGGGGTCATCGTGTTGCCGGCGTTGCTGCCGCGCCGGGAAGAAAGGAAAAAGGAGGCTGCCTCCGAGAAAAAGGTAGCGCAAAGTGATCAAAAGGACACGAGTCTCGTTCGGCCGACGATTTTTCTCTCGCCAGCTATCGTGTTTCATGTTTTGGGATCGATTCTCACTGTGAGCAAAGAAATTTCACGTATAACGGTCGCGATTATTTATTGTCAAAGTTACGCAAGTTCGGCACGCTGGTGATAACCGTGTGCGCCAACTGCACTCGATGTATCGTATCGGAGAAACGTGATAAGAGAGTTAACAGCGTATCGCGGTGATAAATAAACGCGCAACGCATCGGAGATTACTGCGCGGCTAATGAATAACGCTCCACTTGGTAAATTCAATAGTCTCGTGTCCGGTTTCCCCCTACAATCAACGTCTCTGTATCCTTTAGAAAACTCAAGTCTCATCTTTCGCGATGTACACTCGATAATACTTATTGCTTTTTATTTCAATTGACGTACCATTTTATTTCTCTATTCCTCTCTCCTCTTTTTTCATATTGTAACGAGCCTTGCGCACGACACGTATCTATAACGATGGACACGTAAGGAAAAATATTTACGAAATTAATGTTTCGTCAGTGTAGTGAAATATTTTATTCTCGGATAGTCACTTCGAAAATGACATATATGAAATAAATAATCAAATTTACATATCTCTGCGAATATTCGTCCTTGCGCTCAGTAATGCTCATAACTCACAACCTTTTCGAAATAGAAGTTTCTTACTGACAGCAATCGAAATCCAAAATCCAAAATATAGCAAAATTTTAGTATACCAAATTTAGTATCGCCCATCAAATCGAATACAAAATCCTGAATACAGGTTGGTTATAAGTAAAGAACACAAGAATCGTAATCGGTATCGGAATAGTGTCGATAAAATAAAACAGATCGATAGGCATATGATAAGGTCCTCCCTGTGCGGATCCTTAACTTCCGAACCAATGGAGTGATTCGGCGATTGCAAACGAAAAAAATGGCAAATCTGTTTATTACGCATCCATTACAACTATTTGCACACGACATCACGTTACGAATGCCAAAAATGACATATTTCGCGGCAGACTCAACATACACAAACACACGTAATATTCGTATAAAATCATGAAGAACTGTTCATAAAATTGGCCAAGGAAGTTTAATCGGAAGGCACAAAGAACGTATAAAAGAATCATTTTCTTTTTTAACCTTTCCGACCCGTATTCCTTACCTCATATAGTTTCGGCGTATATTCGAGATCCTCGAACGTTCCGCTTGTTGAGCTTCCACCCTCATGTTTCAAGGATAACTCGAACTGCACCGATGTATTATGTGCACAGTTATACTGGTAGGTGGCTTCCTACGCACGTTGGGTAACATGCTATTGTATTCACTTGATACCGGTTAACCTTAGACACATAAAGCGTACCAAAAAAGTGCATACTTATGACGACACTTCTTTTCATGTTTTATCGAATAAGCCATCTTCCACTTAACGCGCTTCATGATTTAACACATTTTTGACAGTCTATCATAGGCATATGAGGCACGGAAAGTTATGAATCACGGCCAGACGTTAAATGCCGACATGATTGTTATTCATTAAAAAATCAAATGAAAGCTGCACATTCCACTCGCGAGAATTCCTTCATCGTGCGTAAGAAAAAGATGAAGGAACAACCGGTTTCTGTAAAAGTATTAAATCTTTTATTTAATTGTTAACTGAACTAACGATGTGCACAGTTGTTTACTCCTACATTTAACTGACTTTGCACGTTTGTACAAAGGTATAATAATCTTGTATATCATTTCAAGCGAAGAAAGAATCCGGGCAAAACCGAACGCTAAACCAAATCGGATGAAGTATTCATTGACAAAAAAGGGGGACAATGGCAGTCGTATAAAGCGTACTTTTGTCATAGAAAAGATCGGGCATCGTGCACAAGCGTGGAGCACGCACACGTTAATTATAGTCAGCCGAGTTCATAAAAAAGGCCTCGCGCGCGCGTACCCGAAGCGCACAAGAGTGTTTGGGATAAACAATGGGGATGATATCTGCGTACAATGGTGTCCCGTGCATGCGAATCCGAGAGCAGCCCGGTCGCGATCGAGTTCGGGCTTGGCCACTCAGGTTTGGTACCGGCGCGCCTCTTTCTTCCACTCTTTTTGTTCCATCTCGCATGGTAACAATGGATGTTGTCCCGTGCCAGCGGCCGCAGGCCTACTGCATCGCTCTGCAAAACCGCACCCACACGAGACGCTCGCTCGCGCGCTCAACTGATTCACCGAAACGGACCTCTCGCTTAATCGCGATCCTGCGTACCGATCGAACCAACCGCATTCGGCAATTTCGATCTTTTCAATTTAAAACGAAAACTGGTCACGGGGAGAGATATCGTTTGCCCTGCAAAAAAGATTTGCTTATTATATACCGACAACGGAGTTTGCCGCTGCTGTAAAAGAACGCTCTACTGTGACGGTTATAAGCGATTTTTAACAATCTTTTTTGCGGCAGAAGCAATTACTTTTCTTTTGCACGTAAGAAACCAAGCGAATTTCAACCGTGGAAAATATTTGCTTCACGTTTACACGTTAATCACATTCAGAACGAAATTCCAGTCTAAACGTCAACGCGTATTATATAGTAAATGATTCTGAATTATAGGGGACGAATCAAAATTGAAAATAGAACCTTAACCCTCAATTTAGCTCAATAGTTGAAACGAGTACAAGAAATAGAAGTATAATATATATATATATATATAGTTAGAATATTATTAGTTAACAAATAAATATGGATTTATTTTCGACATTTGTACCGCTGCATTGATTAGACTTGTCATCCTTTTTTGTCACATTTTTCTTCGAAACCTGCATATCTTTTCGATAAATGTATTCGAACGGAAGATATATTTCAATTCTTGGAATAATCGAAGTAGCGGAGGCGTCATGGCGCGATAAAGAATGCGTTGCGTATATGGAACGAGACGCATGATCTCGGTAAGCCCGAACGTCACGCCGAGAAATAATAAGGGTTTCACGCTCGATCGAACCAGCGGTGATCCTTTTTTACAGGAGGCGGTGTAAAAAGCCCGTCGCGTATGTGTGTGCGATGTACGACCACAAGGTGACTCAGCGCATGCGCCGAGTTCCATATTATAATTCAACCGGTTTCAGGCCGGTTCGGTTTTATTCCGATGTTCGGCCTGCAACGCGATTGCTTCTCTCGCGACCACCCGTTTATTATTGTCGTCCGTCAGTCGGTCTACATTATTTCATAATGCGTGCTGGAATCAATGCGCGATAACTCGTCACTTCAGTCGTGTTTCAAACGCTTTTCCCAAAGAAATTGTACATCTTGACTCTTTCAAACTATTCTTGTATAACCGCTATCGAGTAAATGTTAAACCGATAAACGCGATCGAATGTTTGTAATATTTAATAATCGAATATCAATTAATTATAATAACGATAATGATAATAACAATAGTCATGACAAAAGAATGAAATTAGGGAATATTGTTATCATACTGTTACTGTTAACAGTAAGAACAAGCGAAACCTGTCGCAAGATGTCGAACTATTTTGTCGAGGCACCGTTATTTAATTCGTATCTCCGTCGCGATCGGCGCTGGCCGAGTGTTCGAGAAACTTGGTCTTCGCGAGCGAGGAAGCCCGAACGTCTCGAGCAAGCCCTTTTACGAGAGTAATGGTATACGCCGCGGCCCGTGTGGAATGATCGGAAACAGGGATAAGCGAGCGTAGAAATCGGAGGTTGAGCCGATCTCAAGGCTGAGGCGCCGAAACGCGCATGTCATCCTGTCTTGTGACTGGGCAAAAAGGGAGAATAAGGATATTCCAACTCGGAGAGTAGTCCCCCGAGACCGAAGTTTCTTGCATTATGCATGAACTCTCCTTTCGACTTTTGACGATCGTTAAAATCGGAAGAAACTCTTTGCGATGCTACTAAAATGCGTAAAACGCACCGGACACCTCATGATCTCTGGGTATATTTAAAAATAACCGTCGCGAAATTCGCGAGAGCGATTGTTGCGAAGCGCCACGGTTTTTGAAATGCAAACAAATAATTAGTTTTCTGGGTAGCTTCGCAATAGTTCTAGAGTTCTCGAAGAATTCAAACGGGTTTTGGCGAGCTTTCCAAAGTTAGGAGTTGTAAAACTGTAATTAAAATCTGTAATATTGGTTCGTATTGACGTGCTTCGGTTCACTGATTTAGACTGGAGGACCTGAGCAGAATGATTCGAAATACGAAGAGATCATTCACCAACTCCAGCATTTTTTTAGCCAATATCTCTGTCTCTGATAGCAGGAGTGGCCATGATAGTTGTGGCTGTGGTACCAATAGTTTGAGTTTTATACCTGTCAATTTTCTACTTTTTTCTCGAATATCTCCGCTCCTAATGATAGGAATGGTCAATATAGGGGGTGTTTCTTGATGTGCATCGCAAGATCTATTCATTGGTATATAACTCAATGCTGTAAGCTAAAGTTGATTTTTTGAAGAAAATCAAAGTACCCCTTTGGAAAAATGTCGAAAAATCAACTTCCGATTTCAGCTTTGATTTACACACCAACAGACAGATCTCGCGACGCACATCAAGAATTACTACCTATTTTGACCCCTCCCGACAATAGGAACGGAGATATGAGGTGAAAATAAAAAAATTAGTGGGATAAAACTGAAACTATTGTTTCCACAACCGTAACTGAAAGCCGTAATTTTGGTTCTGACCGACTTGCTTTAGCTCGTTAGGTAGGTCTCAATACACGGAATAAGATGATGTTTCATTCACTTTAAAAGTCCAGAATGCTGAAAAGTTATAGCTAGGAAACTGAAAATCAGTAGATCACACACCCGCCTGGTAATTAATTTCCTTTTTTATCGAATATCTCTGTTCCTAGTGATTTGAGGGGTCAACATAGGTAGTGATTCTTGTTGTGCGTCGCAAGATCTATCCGTTGGAGTATGGCTCAATGCTGTAAGCCAAAGTTGATTTTTCGAAAAAAATTGAAGAGGTACCCCTTTGGAAAAATGTCGTAAAATCTACTTCGGCTTTCAGCTTTGAGTCATGCACCAATGGATAGATTTCGCCGCGTACATCAAGAATTACCCCCAATGTTGGCCTCTCCGATCATTACAAGAGCAGATATTGCGGAAAAAGTAGAAATGGCGGGAATAAAACTGAAACTATTTGTACCACAGTCATAACTGAAATTCATCTTATTGGTTCAGATCAACTAGCATCGGCTCGTTAAATAGGTCTCAATGTCCGGAAACAAATTGTGTCTCATTCACTTTAAAATTCCCTTGAAATTTTGACGAGAAGAATATTAGAAAATTTCGAAAATTTTTGGAATTTTTTTTTCTGTTTTTCACACTAGACGACGTCTTGTTCAACAAGAAGTCCAAATCTGTGTGGAAACCGGGACGCATCCCTTTCTTTTGCAAAAATCTATACCGGTTTTTTGTCAAGTTCGGTGCCACTCATTTCAGTGAATTCGTCAGAACTTTTCTAAAACACTTTGGAAACATTAGAATTATACTACTATTTCAAAAGAATTATACTACTGTCGTAAATTTACGTAGATAACTGTTTGATAAAATTCATTTT
>JABFPT010001084.1:1759-17548 GCA_022817245.1 Nixonia krombeini | reverse complement strand
CGTCCAATTTCAGATATGAAACAATTGTTTCGCCACGGTCCCATACACAATTTTATTAATTTTTGAATACCTACATAAATTTGGAAAATGTCCCTAACGCGGGACGCAAGTGTGCTCGTGAAAAATGAACCATAAAATATATGGATTTTCAGCGATAGATTCTTTCGCTCCTCGTACAAAGAGCCTGTAAAAATGAAAAAAAAGAGTGCGGGTAGGAGCGTAAAAGGACAAGGAAGAGTGTTACAGAGTCCAGAGCAGCGATGAAATGCGACAGGGAAAGAAGGCGAGAAAGCGTTGGGGAAAAGGGCGTGAGAAAATATCCATAAAATGTGAATATAAAATAAAAATTGAATTTTATCACCATATGGATTATGTTTCGAGAGTAATAAAATTATTCGACGCAACTGAATTTACTTCTAATATTTATCATATGATTTTGAATCGAATTCTATTATAGAAATTTGATTCAACGATCAAGTGGTTCGGCATGTAGGATAGCGTAAAGGCAAATTCAATATATACAATTAAGCGAACTCGTTGCAATAGCGTTACGAATTTTTACCACGAGCGGAAACAGGATTTTTTCTACGGTACGGTATAGAAACTCATCGGTGGTGCGTACTCGTGGAAAATTCCTACAATCCACCAGGGACTGGCTGAAGCGAAGTCGAGCAGAGGTGAATGGAAAATAGAGCCTGGTGCCAATTTGCATTCGCAAGAATATCGCGGCTGTTTTTCCCGATGAACCGAAGTCAGGCGTGGCGAGTCGGGTATTTAAAGGATGAGTGCCGTTCCGTGTGACCGCCTCTCGTGTCAAAGAAGTCGAACAGGAGGAAAAAGAATAACGGCGGGGAAAAACTAAGACGAGGAAACTCGTCAGCTTCGGCCCGGGGGCGATAGAACGGAGAAATAGAAAGTTCTCGGGAGAGGGTAAGAATTTTCCTTCCGACAAAAAAATCCTCGGAAAACATTTTCCAACATCCCGAGAAAAAAGGCGCGACAATTTCATCGGAACAATAAAATATTTTTTACCCGCTTGACCCGAGGTCCAAAAATATACTGCGAATGTGATGAAATAAATTCGATGGCAAAGGCCAGCGATAAGAAAATTCATTATAGTATAAACTGTGTTTTAACTCTTTTACGGTGAAAAAAAGACCCGCGTAAAGCTACGGATTACGATGAACGTAACGTGAATTTCCTTGAACAAAAATTTTTTCACATTTACATTTAAAACAAAACTAAAATTAACAAAAATTTTACATGAATCAGCGAAGTAGCAAATTATTCGAGTATTGGTTGTTCCAAACAAAAAGAAACGGTCTTGTTAATACTCGTACAAGCATACATTTTCCGTTACCATATTCTACATCGGATCATGCAAAAAATATCGAACCGATGGTTCAAAAGTAATACCGTGCCATATTGTAATATTCAGAAAGTATCCTGCTCGACCATACTTTTTACGGACCAAAGACATTTTCCACGATTTGCAGCCGGTTACCGAGTGCACTCGCGTAAGCGCGAAACAAATCACTTGGACTGTCGCACACGAAAATTACTTGCTCTGAGAGGACGATAAATCGGCGTGCGACCGGAAATACGTGCAGGGTGGCTGGTATTTCAGAAGTGAAATTACGAGAAAATGGATGAATCCCTGGAAGGACTGTCGATAATCAATAATAATGAGTCTGTTCCGCTTCTTAAGCTATTATGTGGACTGTTACCAAAATATTCCGCAGCGCACTATGACCAATATCTACGTTTTATTGGGATGAACACGAAAATAAATATATCACAACTATACCGAAATGTGGTTGGCTGAATACCGTTAATTGTATCGTATAAATGTATTTCAGCGCACGCAAATACCACGATGGAATTAGGAAAATATGAAGAACTAGGTCTGGTGGTACAAGAAGTTCGAAAGTGGTCCAATTCAGGTACTCGTCTCAACGTAAAACGTGAAGCAAGATTACATAAAACTCAGGCGAGAGAAAAGTCTTTGGAAAATGTCTTTCCTACGTGACTTTCCTCAAAGCTGGTCGGTCAGTTCATAACCGCGTCTCGCTCGAGTGATCGATTTGGCCCGCGCCTTCCATCGAATAAAACGTGCTCTGCAACGCGTTTCGCGTACGAAGCGGCCAGCGGTTCGGAAGCATTACGACTCGTAACTACAGGGGTTAGGTACACTTGCACGGGATTATCGCGGTGCTAAGCGGCGAGGCAGAGGGCAACGGGCGAAGGCTATTTTGCGATCTAGTCCGCGTTATATGCACGATCGAATGGCGCCCGGCGAACCTCTAGTCGGATTCTAATGAAGCACAAGAGAGCCGCTCGTAAACTCGATTGGATGATTGCACTACTCGAAGGCAACACTGATACGAACAAAGCAATCTCTTGGCATCGTTGAACACGACAGGCACGTTCCTTTTCCACCAGCTAAGCTAAATTCGTTCAACTCGTACGTTAACCCTACACGCTTTGAGTGACTTGTTTCCTGCTTTTCTTAAATCGCAAATTCTATCGGTTCTCGTCACAAGTGATTTTCTACTACTCTCGCCACCAAGTTCCTCATCAATTTCAATCAACTTGAATCTCATTCCAAAACGCACAAAGCTTTTACTAACTATCTCTTCGTGTTTCACTTCAAGTTCGCTGACTACTAGTGTACGATTTCGGCATTCGGATATCTCTCGTTAAACTAATTCCGCGTCGAATGTTCATGTCAAGAATCTAATCAAAGGAATAGTAGAACCTGAGGATTTACCTACAGAACGATATTCACCAACGACCTAATAGGAAAGTGTGCATGTGAAATAGTAGTTCCTCCTGCTGACGTGAATTGTGCCAGAACAGAGAAACATTCTACTAAACCTTCCTATATACTTTATCCCGAGTCGCAGACCCTTCGAATGTCGCATAAACTACCTCGGCGACTATTCACCGTTTCTACATTTTAACACTACCTGGTTATATGAGATAATTCGTTTAAGGCTCCTTGGACATACTCATCAGTGACGGTAACGGTGCAGAGAAGGTTAAAACATTGACGCGTTGCTTGAAGCGTCTCTCATCCGTTGCATAGATATGGCACGACAGCCAATGCACCTGTGTACGTACCATTATCAAGCCAGTTTTAGTGTTCTGCTAAATATCACCCGGCAATATTGGTGGACGGTGGTATAAATACTACTATAATAGTGGCTAATAAATAATGATCAATAGTCGTGAATAACTAAAACGCGTAACTTTCTCCGGAGTGCCATTGTGTTAAGCGACCCATACACACCATTGATAAATATCAAATGCTGACGACTGATGGATTTTCAATAAAATTTCTTTAATATGGTTCGCATCTTTTAAAGGTGTCTCTGTTTTAGTCTGGAATATGGTTAAAGGAATTTTTGTTCATAGTTTAGACTGATTTGCAATTTCAGTTCATACATTTACGAGTTGCATTACTGGGTGCATTTTCTAATTATTGTTACGAGAATAGCTATGCGTCTAATTAATCTGCTAAATTATTTGCCTTGTTTTATGTGCGTCAGAAATGTTTCATTAAAATAGTTTGTTCTCTTTATAGAAAATAATGTACATTTCAAACATGATTTAAACACTTCTTCGACATCGTTCATTATATTGATATTATTCGCACAATGTATTTGTACATTAATTTCTTATGCGTGGTCATTTGCAAAATTCTATGGTTGGACTACTGTGTATGATTTCGTAGACGCTTTTCATATTTAAAATATGTTTGTTTGTCATATTCATAATATTTATGCAACAGTGCAAAATATATCTTTTTTTGTTCCGTACGTAATTAAGCTTCAGTAAAATACACTGAAATAACATTCCTCGTTCCAATATTATTAAAATGTTTAAATAACCATGATTCTTGTAACTGTACAATCTCATTTCAGATTCTTTTTTTTCTTTTATCTGCCTCGATCGTTGCAATCATCACAATTGTTCTCGTGTCTCAGGCATCGATTTTCTCTACTGCATTTGTCACATTTTTATTTTGAAACATGGCAAATACTCGTGTCGAAATTAATGATCATTTTCCGTACATTTATTGTATTTTACAGTCCAGTTTAACAATTATACTGATTTTCTGATGTAAACTGAAATCTAATGATGAATATTTGGAAAATATTGACCGAGCAGTATATTGATCAAAATGTTAGTTGTATAGTGTATAATTGTAATGCGACACCTTTACCGATAGAAATGCGTGTTGTTATAGCGATTTAAAGTAAATACTGTTTACTTTTTATTACGTAAATGAGTAATTGTATCCGTATTCTGTATTTATGAATAGATTTATAACCTTCGGGGCTTTCGCGATGAAAGCTGTTCGATGCACAGTAAAGTTGCGCAATACGTTATGACTATTCCAACATGTAATCGAGAAGTCTCATATTATGTTATTTTAATCGGCTCCACATAAGCAAAATTACTGACTGGCGTTTGGTCTAAACTGTTTTCTGGTAAAACCCAATTATACATTGTTATCGTACATTTCCTTTTGGAAATGTACCGCAAATAAATGACTACGTCCTGAACATGACATTGCGTGCTTTCATTAAATAAAGAATTTTGTATGTTTTGTATTCAGCGCAATTACAATCCAAAGAGAATGTGTTATTACTGCTGATAATGAAACGTTTCATAATTTTAAAAAATTTTGCTCATCTGAACTGGTATCGAAGCGTGTTACAGTTTGGCAAAATCCACACACATATCGGCAAATCTGCGATCGATGTCATTCATCTGTCGGCTTTGCACACACCGATGTAACACAACAGCAAACGTCCAATCTATCCTGTTTCAATCTATGACGGCCAAAAAATGAACTACCGATAACATCTACACTATCCTTGCACGCGCTGTTGCCCGTGTCAACTAGTTGCAAAATCTGCAACGATCCTATGCAGGGTCCCATGCATACCATTTTACATATAGAAATGTATATCCACATGATGCAACAAGGGTACACATTGTGTACACTCTATATGTTTATCACTACACAAGGACACGATGCAAACTATGCATCATGACTCTTTACTCAGGAGAATGAAGCCAACGTGCGCAAACAGACTGTCCTTAGCCATCCGAATTGCGCGGGAGCGTCGGAGCGTACGGTTAGTCCACGGTATGTGCTAATCGGTAAAAATGAAAGTGGCGCTGATTCAGCAATTTTCTCCCAAGCGTGTAACGATTCCTGCGTGTAACGATATAACGAGTTGTCTACATGAACTTAATTTAAACTACTCTAAGCTTCGGCAAGGGAAAGGGTAGTCGTCGTCATTTCGTAGCGAGCGGTCGGACGGGCGGGCGGTTCGGAGCACTGGAGTGCCTGCGGCGTCCGTTGATTCGAGTTCGTGCTTCGAGTATCAACCAAGCGAGGGAACCTACCCGCCGCCAGGTACGCGTCCTCGGCTTCTGCGCCGTAGCGGTGCACCCGAAGGGTGGCCCGGCGCTTTTGTCCGTTTCCTTCGCAGCAGCCGTCTATCGTTTCTCGAAGGGGAGAGCCGACGAGGATGCGCCACCGCGGGGTGTTAATTCGCAGAATCTTCGAGGATGGCGCGCCGATGTCGCAGCCGACCCGGCGGCGCCCTCGCCTCCGCCTCGATGATGAATTTGAATCTCGAATTAGGAGCGAGAACGTTTCATTTCGTACCAATTATTCAACGCAGAATTAAGTCGCCGAACCTCTTCCTACACCCAGTCGTGTTTGACATTCCGATTTTACATCGTCGCGTACTCTGCGAACGCATCAACATCGTTGCCGATTTAGCAACGTCACCGCCAACAGTTCATATTTAGCACCTTACTTAAATTTTAATTACGTAGTCAAATTAAATGTCCAACGGTCGTTTTCAAAAGTATACAGTTAAACTGGTAGAAAAGAATTACAGCATTATACTTTGAGCAGAAAGTGTTGTCCTTTATAATTATAGTTAATTATAACCAATGGAGATACGTATTAAATGGACAGCATTCTCCGTTTGCTAATTTGTTGACATTACTTTTCCGTTTCAGTCAGGATGTCGAATTATTCATAATTCGATGTTAATTACTCAGATGAGCTGTATTAATTCTAATGAATATCTTTTTCCCTTGAATGTATTCAGGATAAATGTGTGAATAATTACTGCCGCGGTACGTTCGATTTTCGCGACTTATTTTCTTCGTGTAATTAAATGATACGTCAATCAAGGAATCGCATTAGCACATTTGCTGACAGTTGCAGAAGCGTTAATATAGGTATTATCCACATTTTGTTCTATCACTCATTGCGATTACCACCAGTAAGTTTCGTCAAATGCGTATTGGTGATTCTAGTCTAGTTACATAATATAAATCCATGAGAAGTTAGTACCACTTTTTCAGGTATCAAAAAAATAATTATTGTTCTGGGTAGATTTGCAGTAGATCTGCAGTTGTGGGCGAAGTTTTAGAAAGAGCTCTGGTCAATTTTCCAAATTAAGGAGCACCAAGGTTGAAAATTACGACAGCAAAAATCGATATAGCTTTTTATGGTTAACTGATATCAAAAAATTTCATTAGAAAACCTTCAGACTCTTGGGATGTTACCCAGAATTCTAATCAGAATTGTCGTATTTTTAAACTTTTTCAACCCCCACAATATACGCAATAAAAGCGGAGACTAAGAAACTGTGAATAACTTTTTGTATTCCAATAGTCCAAATTTCATAAGGAAAACTTTTAGAATCCTTTCAGTTGCATGTCAATAGATATATTTCGCGACGGACATCAAGAATCACCCCCTATGTCAACCCTTCCAACCACTGAATTGAACTGTTTGAAAGAATTCACTTTTCTGAAAAGAGGTGTAGCGTAAAATTAGCATCTTCATACTTTTCTTCCATTTTTTCGTAAAACTAACCATGGAACTCTTTCTAAAATTAGTCGGGAACTACAGAATTATAACTACTCACAAATCTTTTTTTCCCTATTGGCTTTCAAAAAACGGGTGTGCACTTTACAGGGGTATGATATGAAACTAAATTAGTTACGCAAGTGCAATATTGTGGTACACGCTTTACACGCAGCATTGAAATTTATTAATTACAATGCAGTTGTTACAATGTAAAATATCGTTTAATGCATTCGAATCGCCGCTTTCGCGTGGAATTACAATTGTATTCATTAAATAGTTAATACCACACATACTATTATATCGTGTATTTCATCTATTTTGCCGAGCAATCGAAAAAGTGTTAATGGGCGAGGTAACGGAGAAAATGAAAATTGTCTCGTCAGTGGAAAAAGACACATGCAGTTTTTTGTGATAGGCAAAAGAAGAGTCTTCCTTCGTCGGTGCTGACGCGTTTGCGGAATCACGATTGACTGACCAGGCATCCATTAAAAAGGGATTTCGCGTTTGTATTTCGATGGAAGAGCGTATGATAAGGCTATAAATTTTCACCTTTTTTCAGCCGCGCGACCGAACACGAATCGGCGGTATTCCATCATCGAGCACCTCCTATTTTCAATGGTACATCGGTTATCGTGCTTCTCCGCGCATTTCTGCTGAATTTGATCTACGACCAGTCCCGTCCGAAACGAAACTTTCAAACGTCGTCTCTCTATCGCGAAAATCTATCGCACTCTGCACACATGCGTGCACACACTCACACGCACCATACACTCAATCATAGCTTCCCTCCTACCGCAAAGCTTTTTAATGTTCCTTTTCCTTTCGTCATTTGAACATTTAGCATTGGTTACTTTTTTCCAAGGCATTCGCGCTACTCATTATTTCCTTTATGCAAAAGCTTGCATAATGCATTTCTCATCAATCAGTTTCACGTAATGTGAATTTTGATTGGTAAATTTACTACTGAATTCAGGAATTAATACACATTTCTGGAACATAATGAAACGTTTGCGATGAATCAGAAATTCAAATAAGATTATTTGTCGAATCAAAATCATTTGTTGTCCGTAATTTTGTTAATATCGATTGGTTCGCCATTCTGTGTTTGATATGTTGTGATAAAAATAATAACACGATATCTGTAACTCCAAACGAAAAAGTAAGTTGTCAGGTTCAAGGCACGGTATATATCAAATTCATTGATTATGCAGTTTTATTTGAATTCGGTATGTGTTGTACGGGTGTACGTTCATCTACATAAGCCTTCCGTTGCGCTTGACCAAGTAAAGTCAAACTCTGGAAGATTAAGTTTAGCCAGGTTAAACTGACGCCAGTTAAGTGACCTAATATTGGCTACTGTTGGCAATCCGATTAAGCGAGTGACAGCATATCAGGGCTACGTGAGAAGAGCGAAAATTTACCCTTTTTGGGAAAGGGTAATTCGTTTTCGTTTTCAGTTCATGACGTATATCCCGCGTACAGGTATCCAATCTTACTTACGGGCGAACGAAGTTCGTTGCGCGATCACTTCGTTGCACAACAGGCTTAATTTGAAACGATTAAAGAGCTTGTCACAATCTTATTCAGGGCAACGCGAGCGGTTCATCGCTACCGTTATTTATCACGCTTCTCAAATCATTAGATTTCATAATTAACGCACAGTCTAATACAACTAATAATATCACAATGAGCATCTTTATACCAAAAATAAAGTATACTTTTACAATTCGATTATTATTCTTGTTTAATTCGGTGCATCGAATAATTGTCCGTTAATTCGGTTTTGGGAGGAAAATGTTGCGGAAGCGGCGAACAGGTTGGGAGAAACGCGGTTGGTAATAGTAATTCGTCGTGACGGATGTTTCTCCTCCCGCCGATGTTTTTTGTCCAAAGTCCAATGAACGATACTCCCCATATTCGCGAGAGGCAGTTTTGCGCCGTACATGTAAATTAGAACTTCGCGTTCCCAGTGCGCTCGGGTCGGTGAGCACTCGCGACGAGATCGTTCTTAATTATCGCGATTATCGTGTGAACCCGAGCACGATTATTTCCGTCTGCATTAAACGTTTCCTGTCCAAGGACCGGCGAGGAGTTATTCGCGGCACGCACCACGACTGGCCGCGTGTGGCTGCGCGCTCCGTCGCCGAAACTACCAAAAACTAATTTCATTTAAACTTCTGTAACTAAGATTGATAAGCGTGAAATGAAAAGCGGGCGCAAAGCGTTTCGCCGCGTCTTGCCGCTTTTTCGGCGCCTTGTCCCCGCGCAATTTATTACGGCGGAATGCGCGAAAACCCGTTATACGGAATACCGCGCTTCTTGTTTAACTTATCGATAATATTCTCCTTTGTATTCGCGGCATCGCCGTATCTACCGCGTTTTCGAACATATAAAAGTCCCCGGCAAACTCGATCGTTTAATGGAAAGTCGTTCTGGCGTTTCGTACGGAATACGGAATGATTAAGTGAGCGCTCGCATGGAAAGATAACGTCCTACGAACGATCAAATAATTCGAAACGCGCCGCTCGAAATCGAGGAGACACGACGTGCGGACGCTCTCTGATTTCGAACGGCCGTGCCGCCGACGATGCTACCTCCGCAATTTGCATCATAATGGATTCTGTGAACGGGGAAACGCTCTAACTGCGTCGTTACGGTATTATTTCTCATCATATCGATCGGAATAAAAATTCGCTGAGAGGGAAACGTTAATTGCACCGGTGACAATGAAATTGTTGCATTTGTGACATTCGCGGTGTACGTTACACTTCACTCGCAAACTATACGCCGCGACAACACCCGATACTTGCTATTTTGCGAGTATACGGAAGTTTCTCTTCGCGTTAGTGCTTTCAATCAAGTTTGACGTTTCACTTTTGGGAACCAAATTTTGATAATATTTGTATTGGAAATCGAAGCAGCAGCCACCGAACCAACGACGTGGAACGTTGTTTATCAAATGCGAGACGTGCACCTCTTGCAAATATTAGGTTTATGTGCATCAAAATATTTTCCAGATAGTATTGAATTGTTTCTTAGAGACATCAGGAAAAACGCACTGAATTCATTGTTGCTGTTTTTACTAACACTTCTGCCTCAAATGAAATAATGTCATTTGCAATAATTTATTGTCAACGATATAAATCGTACAAATTGCATTTTCTGACGATCTAAGATGCTCAAACTTCGTTCAGTGTATTTAAAACCGAACTTTCACGCCGTTCCGCATGTCGAATACACAATTCTGAACGAGGTCTGCGTTGATCCTCTTACGGGAGGAAAATAATGCTCTAACTTTGCCCGTTTGATTACCAGCGTTTATTATTCGCTGTGTCACTTTTCGGAAACCGGACTCCATATATTATTCAGAAATCGAGAGTCATAAAATTGGTCTCTTCTTGCTAATTGTACAATCAATAATTAAAATGCGCCGTAAAGGCCAAGTAATTAATTCTCCAGGTCGTCAAATGGTCGCAAATGGCTGGCGGGTCGGGAACTCCGTTCCACGGTATTCCTAGAATAAACAGCCCAGTTTCGCTAAGTTGAGGAAATGTATATTTCTGCTTCGATCCGGCGATTCGATAGTGCACACCTCACTTATTTCTGTTGTTCCGATCTTTCTGCCGGTTTCCTTTCATCTTGTCGCTTACGTCACTATTTTTAATTGCATTCCCTTTTTGTTACAACTTACGACTGGATAGTGAAGCTTTAATAAAATAGTGGGCGGTCGTAAAAAATTGTTTTGGAATTTTAAATGCGCATATTATATAGTTGCTCGTAAAAACTTTTCACGGTATAACTACCGTTATTTTTATGCTGCGAGATATTAGATTGTACGGTGCGATTAGATTATGCAAAATAAATTATTCACGGTGTTATGTACACCGTTCGAGTTTAAGGCTAATGAATAATTTCATTTACCTCTTGACCAGAAGTTAATATTTTCACCTCATTGGCTTACGAGCGACGAATGAAATAGCAAGTTTAAAGAGATTCCTTGGAAATTTGTTCAAAGTTACCTTCACGCTGGCATTTTATTATTAAAAAAGAAGGAAATAGAAAAGGAAGTTTATGAAATGATATGCAGTATGTAGAGTATTAACAAAACGGCTTCAAAGTGATCGTCCGTAGCCAATAAAATAACCACTTGTCGTAAGGTTTTCGGTAAAGTGTTCTTCTTTTGTCATTCATAGCGAAGCAATTTCAAGGAGGAAGTGAAATAAAACGAAGGAGTCTTTTGTGCGGCAAGTGTCATAGTATCAAATATTACACTGGCAAAATTGTCCGACTTTCATTTCGCTCTTTTCTCTCCAACCATCTTTTGCAATACTGCATATTACACTGCATCACCTTCGTCCACCGGCTGCGAAGTTGGGCGAATGCGTGCAGTGGTCGCTAGATATATTTATAAATGCTCGGATTCTTGGGTCTATTTCCGACCACGGCATTCGGAGAAAAACGGTGCAGCCTAAACTTTATTTTCGTTTTTCGCAGAAGGTGTTGAGAAATGTTTCGGAGCATGGTCGACAAATTAAACAATTCGCTGTTTCCAATGTGGATGCGCGTGCGCAAGAAAACTCGCGAAAATCGCGACAATGACGAAAAGCGTTATGCGTGCGCAATTTCGACTTGCGAAGCGCGCTCGTAAAAGTGGCGATGAAATTAATGTCGTTAAAGGAACACTGGATTCAACGCGGGAAATGATGGAGTTGATAGCGCGCGAAAAAGCAAAGGGTCGAAAAAAGGGACGAAAGGTCGCGACGGAACGTCGACTCATCGCGGCTCATTGACATTCAAACGTTCGAATTTAATCATTTGTCCTTAATCGGTTTACCGTTCGCGCGGCAACATTTCCACGACGGGAAACATCGGGCGCAATTGCTTTTCGAAAGTTTCCGTCTGCATTTTACGCCGCATTTTACGTCACTCCTCTACTCGACAATCTCTCGAAGTCTTCCGACAATGAAAATTGTTCTCGCTTCTATCACATTACGAACTACGACAAGCGTTCGCGCTGCTTTTTTGAGCACCCTTTTCTCGTTGCGTCGTACATAAAGAAAAGTTTCCGCAAAACTTTTAAAAAGGTATCCTTTATTCCGCTCCCATGACATGCTGTTCCTTTCTTCGCCGCACTATTTCTACGCCTGTTGTGTCTTCGCTCCTTTTTTGTCACTTTTCCTTCATTTCCAGACGATACTGTATTGTGATTTAAAATCTTTTATTCGTTCGGCATAGTACACGAGCTCGATGTTCTTATTCCGCAATGTAAGATCGACCGGCCGTTGCGTCCTCCTCCACCGGCAATCTTTTAATACGCCTTTTTCCCCTAATTTGTTAACTCACTCATGATACGGGAGCAAGTTCGTATCTCGTGCGAATATCGCATCCGTCGAACAATAACGTCCGCGCCGTGGCCGCGTCGGAATCTACCCGTTTTTTATGGGAAAATTTAATTCTCTTTTTACAGCCAGTGTTTCGCACTAAATCATTGTTGCCGTTATTATGAAACCTGCCTTTTCCATACTCCTGTTTCGAAACGGCACATGAGAGCATTTTTATGGATACTCGTGCTCGTTTTTCCCTTCTCCGTCCAGGCTTGATGAAAAGACGTTGATTAAAGCAATCGGTGCCTGTTCCCCGCCAATTGTGCATACATTTGCTTTCATTTTAAGAAACGATTCTTTCTGTACAGCATTTTCTTCTTTCGCATGATTTTCCGTAGTTGACAATTTTTTCAACAAATTTTCACTTACAAGTCAACTATGCTTTTCTTCGTATCTGCACTAATATGTTGTAACATAATTTTATGTTATTCAGGCAACATTGATGTCATCTATGGAAAACTGCATGAACAATGCAAAATTGACAGTTATGAGCACTTCGATAGCATAATTTGCAATCTATCACTTTTTTACTTTGATTGTTTGAAGAACGCTTTAATTTCCATTTTTCGGATGTCCTGTGCTTTTTTGCTTTAAACAGGGGCAGTATTAACATAGTCAGAAATGAATGTCCGACTTTTGGTCAATATTCATAATCCTTCAATTGCATATAAGCAACGAAAAATCATGTGGAAACTTATTTCAGTATCAACAAGCACACTCTTTATATTCTTCAAAACTTTTTGATAATATCAATTGTTTCCACAAACGGTGGAAAAGTTTTCAAATAGCAATACTGTAAGTTTGTACAAGATTCAAGTGTTTTTGAAACTTTTTCAGGGTTTTCTGATAACAGTTGGTACATTTTGAAACTTGGACGAAACGTGCTGCGCGCTTTTATTTCAATTTTATTTGATACAATCTCGACATTAATAAAAACAAATAGTTCGCCACGCCGGTTTCACCAGGATTTTCAGATGAAATATTTATCCAGTAATCGACAAAGTAATCTTAAGAGCGAAATAGCAGAGTTAACAATTTTACAGTCGTTATGGAACCAATTATCACTTATTGTCAACCTATGTAACATCAGTCAATTAGAGTATAGATGAAATTACGATGGAAACGCGGTTTCCATCAAAACGCTCGTTAAAAAAACGAATTTCATCGTATGTGAATCTCAAACTTCTTTCGCAAAAACGTTAATCCGTGACGTAATTAACAAATGATAAATAAAACATCCTTTGGCTCACGAATTTCCTGTATTTAATCTCAACTTCAATAAATACCCCGGGCAGAGAGTGGCATAAATGGATAAAAAGAGATGAGCTTCGTAATGTATGGCGGCGGTGGTAATTAAAAACATTTCAAATGGGTACGATTCTTATTTATTTCCGCAAACGTTAATCATCTCGTATACGCGTTATTGTTCGTTCGTGACTTCAACTCCGTTTCGTCGAATTCACAATCCGAAGTCTATGCCTTTTCATTTTCGCGATACGTTACAGCGCACATCACACACACACATATATGTACACATATCCGGTTTTCGAAGAAAACAATCGTTATTAATTTGCCGTGGAAATCGGCGAGGAACGAAAGAACTCATTTTCGCTCTCGCGTGAACGAATCATTGATACGAATGTTGGGGATGTTCGGACGATTTAAGAGAAATGGCAGCGGAAGCATGCAAACGATCAATTCGACGCCCGTAGAGATTTCCTCGGCAAGCTTTCCAAAGTCCTGGCCGTAGTCCCGCGGAAGCGGGACGAGAGAGTTGCCGGAATAGAGGAGGAGTAGTCGTTGCCCGACATGTCCCAGGGGGTTGGTGTCGGCGGCGCAGCGCCCAGGGAACCGGTCCCGAATACTCACCTTGGACGTCGCATACCAGCAGGAGAACCAAGGACAGGAAGAGAAGTCCGGGGACGGTGACGGAAGAAGCCATTCTGCGGGTTACCGGCGGCGCACCTTTCCTCTTTTCACACTCGGACAAACAAGCGAGCAGCGTCGCACGCACCTAGACGGCCACATGAAAATTCATATCCACCTAACCGCACGCGAAGGCCAAGCTTGAGCAGCACTTCGCGAGCATCCGGAAGCACCAGCATCCACCAAAACGGAACGACGTGGACAACCGTGTGTACGTCGGCGGTTCCCGCGCGAATCCACTGCGCACGATCTATCGCGGTGGTGGCAGAGATCGCACACGGTCGGTGTATCGTCGACAGCGCGCGATTGCTGGTACCGACCGGTTGTCTAGCTACGCACGTACGTGCGAACGGCAGCAGTCGGCATGTCACTGGAGGGCGAGCGTACGAGCCGCGACAACAGCGACTCTGTTTTCACGGGCGTACTTGTGACTGGCGGCGCTTGGATCGCGAAGTCGATTCTCGGGGGCTGCGCGAGAGACGAGCGGACGCACCCGTACGGGGGATGGAGCCGCGAACGACTGATACACGTCGCTTCGCGGAACTGTTCGCTCGTTTCGGCCAGTGCTGTGCACCTGTCGCCCTGTGCGATGCTCGAGTGCGCATGTACTCGAGCCACGCTACGCAACTGCCGCCTGTCCGGGAATAGGGAATCCGCACAGAACGCGCCCGGAGACGTGTGCACATATACGGGGGCATACAGAGAAATGCAAGTGGGAGTGAGCCACATCGGGGTCGTTCGGAGTGTCGACCGAACAGCGGAGCATCGTGCCCCGAGGAGAGAGAAAGAATGAGGATACGAGCGAATGGGCGAGAGAGAAAGAGAGAGAGAGAAGTAGAGAGAAAGAGGAGAGAGTGTGAAAGGGAAGAGGAAAAGAGGGAGAGTGTATAGGTGGCAGAGAGAGAGGGAAAGGTCGAATGAATGGGGGTGCTGGTGAGGGGGAGGGCGGGTCTCCCTCTGTCGTTCTCACTGGTCCTCTTCCGCGCTCGAGATCAACGTCTGTGCGCCACTGCTAGGCTGATACAAGGTGCGGGGGAAGCTTGCTCAAATCGTCTAGCATACAGCTGAGTTATGGCCTTGAGAGGAAAAGAGGTAAATAATGGCTAATGACGGGCTTGACTTCCTTCTAATACGAGATGAGCTTTCTTTCGATCTCAATGTTATCATATACTATTTCGTTTGGCAACTCGGTTGTCGGTCGAGATCCTTTTAACGGTACCATGTCGCGGATTGCTGGCTAATAAAAATAATAGTTAATATTCCAGAGTTACAGTTGTTATTTCTGCAGTTGGTGTTATTTTTACTAATATGCTGAAGAATTATCATCGTAATGGCGATGATTGTGAAAGTTGGATGATTTCAGTGATATAGTTTGGTAGTTACGGAGTCTGTTCTTACAAAGCCATGTGGCTAAGTTTTAAGTGATGTTTCTGGTAACGTTAGTCGAGGAAGAGTGAAAATGTCCGCATAAAACAGGTGCCTACTCAGTCACATAACAAAATTTTTAACGCTTTACGTAGATGAATACAGAGATACTAAAAATTCTGTGTAACGTGTGTACAATGT
>JABFPT010001083.1:2228-20014 GCA_022817245.1 Nixonia krombeini | reverse complement strand
GAATTTAGTGGGCATAAAAAGTCAAAAATATATCCCGCGTGCCTTGTTTTTCAAACAAACCCTTTCATTGTTGTTTTACAACGTTCGGAATCGCCTATGCGAAATCGTCGATAAAATTGCAGACGTTGTGGTTGGAGAAAACTGACTATGTCACGTTACGGTTCACGTATCCCATCTTTAATTACATTCATCCCCAAATCTTATCAATCTCGCCATCATCATGTTTGATACAATTAACCTCACCGCTATCGGGTTTGATGCCATTAACCTCATCATCATCATGTTTGATACCATTAACCGAATACTACATTGTTTCGTCAGTCCAGCGGGTAATCAAAGTCGAGCTGGAATACCCGAAAAAAAAGGTAACGCCGTTCAAACGGAATATTAGTTAACGCAACATTTGCGATGTCCTTTCGAGTAAGCGAATGGAATTTCAGTCCTTGGGCAAAGAATTGCACGATTATTTTCATTGGCAACATTATTCGCGTTGCCCTGCGACTGGCATGGGAAACTTTCGGAAAATCTCGCCGTTTCGTTCCGCGACAAATAATTTAATTTCTTCGAACGTCATCAACATCGGTGTAAACGAGTTATCAGGACTTTGAAGATATCCCTGGTAAGGCAAACACGAAACAAAGTGAGGTATGCCATGAAACTCTATCTTGGCAAACTTCATGAATCGTTTCTTCGCGCAACTCGCTAAAAAGTGGATCTCTCTTTTCGGAGCCGTGGCGCATAAAAGCAAAAATCCGACTAGTAAAATGTCGGATGGGTTCGCGTCTTTACCGAGGCGAGCCCGGCGCTCGGCAGCGGAGGTAGCCGCCGCCTACTTAAATAAACTTTTCAACATTCCGCGAGGCATCGGCGCATGAAAAATGTTAATAAGGTAAGTTTTAACGAGCAGAAGCTTGCTCTGCCGACCAAAGGTTTTACGAGCAACCTCGTCTCGTGCGCATTGCCGCTGACCTTATGCCGGTTGACGGATTTTTATTAATTGACCCCAGAAGTGTTACGAAGTTGCGATGTCGACTTATAACACGCGAACCGTTGTCGCGTCGCGAAACTCCGCCAACTCGTGAACCATGATTAACAGCGACTTACTTTATTACATCGCATTTTCATCCGTCTTCTGAAATATTACACGAGCTTAAGTTGGCTAGTTGAATCGGCGACGGAAAATTAATATCACGACTGTGTACGTTGTTTAATATTTCCTTAACATCTCTGCGTAATCCGGTAAATCCGTGATGTTGTTTACGTAACTTTTGCCACGCTATCTTGCGTAGAGAATTATGCGGGAGTTTTGTCGTGCAGAACAGATTGTACGGAATGGCAACGCGGAGGAAGTTTCTTTACAAAGATCGGATACATTTTTGAAAACGTGGAGTACTTTTGTACCCGTTTCTTAATCAGTTGCTCTTACAGCAGTACTCGATTCGGATATTCTGTACAGGGCGTAATCGACGCGGTGAAAGGTGCCAACGCATTAGCCGCGAATCCGTGAGCATCGAAAGAAGGTTTCGACTGGTCGGAATCGGTTGTCTTTCTCGCCGTTTTGTTGAGTCTTCTCGTTAAAGGATATTGCATTATCCTCAATTTCAAATAATACCCAATTCTGAGTTAAAGGTGAACCTACTCGGGTGCAGTCGAAGTCGATAATAGTGGCCATTGAGATGAGAGAGAGAGAGGTGGGCTGTCGGCGAAGGAGGTTTCGGAGGCGCGGGAAAGGTGTTGGAAGAGATCGGGGACGGGGTGTGATAAAGTCATTATACGGGCGACACCTGCCCTCCTCCGATCCTTCCACCACCCTTTCTTGTAGATCCACCCAACTTCTCTCTTCATCTTTCCTATTACGGGCACAATGTTAAAGGGACTCCCGACGAGATTGAATTTGCTAACGGAAAACGCGAGTGAGTGAAACGTATTTGCTTTTTATCCCTCAGTCCATTGAGAACTCCGCCCTACCTCCGAGATCTGCATCACTCTCGACCGTCCTCCTTTCGGAAGCACCCCACGACACACTATCGACTACCCAGCGTGAATTCACGCTTGCCTCCGCTTCGACCCCACCGCACGCACGAACTGCCACGTTTGACCGGCTTACACGCCACAAAGGAAAGAGTTTCTACGCAAGAACTCGCTCGGGTGATACGCGCATCTGATCCCCGCGCTCCCCTGGGACTCGTGACAACGCGCTGGACACTTATTAGACTTATTCCTTGGATAAATCGTATGAAGATTTGTTGTCACACAGCTCGGTAAAAGGGAGCCACTTCGTGTACGCAATATCTGAGAAAAATGAGAAAGGAGAGATCGAATTTACGAAGCCTCGTATAAATTTTCCACACAGATTGTACGTTGTGTCGCACAACTGAATTCTTGTACGTCTCCAATGACTACGTTGCATTCTCACAATCGTCATCCAATTAACTACCTTCGACTCTCAGGCTGCTTTGTTTGGTGGGAAAAATAATTCAGGGAGTTATGAACAGCCGTGAAAGAGAAAACGTTCGCTGAATAGGAAGACACGTTTTTTAATTACTCTCCATCTGTGTCAGGATTTTACGTGTCCAGATACTAATTTGCTTCAACTGAAATACGGGCACCGAATTGCGGTTCGACTCCTACACAATTCTCTTCGCAACGGAACATTCCGAAAGTTACAGCTAGCATTGCTGCGAAAAATAAAGGAAACAGCGTTCCGCCAGAATACTATTACAACCGAGTTAACGCACGTCTGCTACGTAAGAGGTAATGAGGTTGGAGGGATTACATTTCGGTTCTGTGCTTGACCTAGACCCGTTTCGTAAATCAAGAGCATCGGATATTATTTCCATTTTAACCTCAAAAAGCTTCAAATCAGCTTCCACGCGAACGCGTACATTTTCTCCCAAATTACTCGTTTCTACCGTTCGCCTATCACAAAGAAATGACGAAATTTGTATTTTGCAGCAAACTGTCCTTGATTAAGTCGGGCTTTCATGAACGCGTTGTAGCTTGCTCAAGAATGAGGAATATCATAACCTCGCTACAAGCGACAGTTTCCTGCTGCGTGTAGCCGTTATTCCTTTGGCGTATTATCTTGTACAGGTAACAGCCGGATTAGTTACAATCCAGAGGTATAAGCCGAGCGCGTCGGAACCGCATACGGTTATTACTAGCTACTCTCTGCGTCGAGATGCGTCAAGCGCATACCTTATCCGCCCTTTAGCCATCTCGTTTCTGGCTTCCTGTCGCCTCTTCTGCTGACAACGTCACTTCAACCTTCTGCGACTAGGCAGAAATCGCCAATAGCCTGATAACTGAATTGGGTCATGCCTGCGGTCGAACGCGATACGGCGAGATTGCTTCCGATAAATGAGGAGACTTTTAAGCATTTGCATCGCACCGTTATTGAATATTACGAACCGACCGGATTATTCAATAGCAGTGCAAGGTCTCTCCGTAGCACGACGAAAAGTAAAATTCAGCAACATTTTAATTTTTACGAGAATAGGCTAAATTAATTGACCGACAGCGATAATTTTTTATTTTAATACGCTGAGCGACAACGATTCAGTCCGCACTTTCAAACTTGTTTTCGGCTAATTTTAAACATGCAAATTACCCTGTTTTTTTCCCATCCAATTAACTTAAATAATATGCATAATCGACCAGTCAGTGGACACACGATTTTAGATAAGTCTAGCTCTGTGCACAGTAAAAATGCGGTTACTCGTTGCCAGGAATGTAGAATATTTCTGACGCAATTTCCGTCTCGTTACGTAACACAAAACGTAACCGCTCGCATTAGCACGTAACTTAGCAAATACGGCGTTCTTTTTCGCGGTGTCCATTATCGATGTTTTTCTAGACCGGGTCTAATGAAAAATGTAAATGAAGTCTGGGAACGTGGGTGAAGGAGAAGTACGGCAGGTTGTAATGAAAAAGAGTGAAATGGAGAAATAATAAAAATCGTTTAATCGGAAGGCCGGCAAATTGGAAACGAGAGCCTCCCGGCCAGATTCGCTCCGCCCCTGTATACACTCATTGGTGATGGTTCGCGTCGGCCTAGTACTGCGGCCTATACGACGACCTGGTTAGGTACACGTTCCCAACTGGTTTTGGCACAGAGCCACGACGCCGCGGTTGGCGTTCTGACGTCGGTTCCTCGGTTCAGGTAACGTCACTGCACAACGCATCTTTTTCCAACATCCTCGATCGTCCTTAATACCGTGCGAAATTTGAAACATCGTTATTTCTTGACAAGTACTCTATCTGAAATCGTTTGAAGACGAGTTTTAATTAACACTCATTTACTCCATTGATCTTATTCATGCAAAGAATGCTGTATAGTTTTATTTAAATAAATACGAGTTATTTGCGATAATCACTCTATTCACGGCAATATATGTTTGCAATTATCCACAGTAGTGCGCATTCAATATTCACGATGATTTCCCTAGCCGGCAGAATTAAGGTGAATCAAACTACTGAATCCAGACGCCGCAAGTGAATTAGAAAACGAGAGTTGGACGTGAGGAATCAGTAGTATAGCTTTATACACGTGAGACGAGCGACGGACGAGCTAATCAGTAGTAACGTTATTTTACGTCGGGCGTAATTCAGTGAAGGGAATAAAAGAGGTACACGCATTTCCTTAATTGCGCATTGTCCTGCAAAATTGATTCCTCGCACAGGTGCAATTCCGTGTGGACAAATATTATGGATGAAATAAATGAAAGTGCTAGCACGCTTGTGAATATTGAGCAGAAGAAAGTTGTGAATAAAAATAAAGGTACGCAGCCATCTTTCTTTCTTCGATGTAATTACAGGGCTGGCAAGTATATCGGGCAATTATATCGCATAATAGCGTGTGTATCGGCAATGTGACTGCGGCATACATACATATTTATGTAGTCACGTACACGGTAGATGCAATGCCTTTCGTCGTTCTCCCGAGCAGAATTCAGCTCAGCCCTATTACCTTCGATTTGTCAGCTGGCTGCAGACGATAACGCATTTCCCTAGTTCGTTCCACCTCTCCTTTTCCGTAATTCCCTCGCGCTCTTCGCATCCCTTTCACCTTTTGTCTCTATCACTTTTTCCACGGCCAATCCCCTTCCTTGTATCACCGCACGTTCGTATCGACATTTTCGACAGAAAGCTACCATTTCCCGTGAATTATTTGATTTCGTAAAAAATACGGCCAAACGTGCCTTTCACTCAATCCCGAACCACGATAAGGTGTAATTTGTCATTGTGACGTCCCTTCAACCACTGCTGACGCTGGTTCACAATTGTTTCAAGAATAGCTTATTGAATTACATAGCGCGTTATATAAACTGATACTTTTCCATTCGCACTCACGGCATTTAATTACACATCGCCTTTAGCCGTTTGTTCAGTTCGCCAATCGAGACATTGATTTTTACAGGTACTTAACAAACTTTCGAATATACGACTTTTACGTCGGTCTGTGTTTTCGAAATTGATTTTTTGCATGTTGGGAAAAACAGACGGGCACGCTCGACGATGAAATGATTTCCAATCGTCCCTCTGATACTCATAAGCCGTGGCAAGTAAGAAGCTTTCTCGAAATAGTTTATTTGAATAATAAATCCTCATTAGGTGGAGAGTGTCGCGCGATCCAATTACTTCTAGTATGATGAATACCTATTGCAGGAGGTGTTTTCCTCAGTTTATCTCTATTTTCGATTTTTCTTTATTTCTTCCTTTCGCCTCTTTCACGCCTCGTCTTTCTTTATTCCGTCTCTGTTATACCTCGTCCGCCGTCTCGTCCTCGACGCATTCTCAGTCTGACTCTGCAGGTGATTATGCCGTGAGCAATATATTTTATTTATTTCGAACTTTCCTGTCGGCCGATCGCAGTCCCTTTTCGCAGTTAATAAACAGCTAGGGAACACTTTGAGCGAAAAAAATATATGGAAGTTTTTGCGGGATCTGAGCCGCGGGGCAACGCCAATTTTTTAATGGAGTATAATCCACCATGTTCTCTGTACGCATTACACGGGAAAAAAAGGAAATTGTTAAGGTAGCGGAAAATCGCTGATCCGACATTTTGTAATGCCACGGAATGGGAAACATTTCGTTGGATGAAGCGGTATCGCTGATGTGACAACGGTAATGCTGCATTTTAAATTCCCTTCTTTATTTCTGTTTAAAATGACAGTGACAGCGAGTCGGAGTTCAGAGTTTGGATTTCTTTAACGCTTCGCTTACATTCTAAGGTTGTTTCCGATTACACGTCCGAGTACGGCGTAAGTCCCTGCCGAAGCAATAATCGCCTATTGGTCAAATTGCAATCACTGTTCCTTGTCATGTGTCAACCGACATTCAGTTCTAATAATAAATTGTTTGCATATACACGAGAGCTTTTCGTTTCGCTGGAAAGGGCGTACAAGGTTTTCCGTTTCATCGGGCTGTGTTTGCATTGCAAACGGAAGATTGTCCACAGCAAGCGTTTCTCCGTTTATGTTATCGCGATAAAGAGGAGCCTGTTTCAGAGCATTTATTTCATTTATGTTTACCGATGAATATTCGCAGGGAAGGCATTACATGAAAAAAAAAAAAAAAAAAAAAAAAATTATATTAAAAACTTGGACTATTCAATGGCGTGCTTCAGTGAAGTTTATTTACTCAGTTCAAACAGAAATCTTATAAAGCATAATCGTTTATTGTAAGTGAACTACCAAAACTCTCGGAAGCCAAGTTTCATACTACTGCTGTAAGTCGTCGTCGCAGCATGCAGGGCAAGGCGAGAGCTCGTAATAAAGTTCTCGTTGGAGTTACGGAAGTGAGGATCAGGAGCGTAATCGAGCGCCCTGTCTTATATTTTTTATAATTTTTACTCTCCGCCTTTGCCCCCGTCCATTCATTCTTCATACTTTTCAGAGGAAAGTAGCCTGCGAGAGTTAAAAGCAAAAATACAACTTTTGTTTCTCATTTACGCCGAGACCTGCGAAGGCCGGCACAGAGCAGGGTCACCGCGACGAAATCTTAAGGTTTCAAACTGGTTCGGCTGACGTGTCCGACTGACAGTGTTACAAAAATACCGATTGCCGGGGTAAAATTTAATTAATTACGGTGTTTGGATAAAAAATTGTCAAACTCTCCCGCAAAGCTCATATTTCCAAATCCAAGCCGCGCACGAAATCGTCGGTGAAGTATGGCTTTGAGTGTGAGCGGCATACATAGAATTCAGATGGAGTTTCAAGTTTTTCTTCCGTTTCATCGTCCAATAAATTCCGCAGAAGGAAATTCTGTTCTTTTTATGAGTAAATCAAAACTTTCCGGATTTCAGTAGAAACGTGATCACGTTGTAAAAAAATTAAGTAAGTTTTGTCATTTATAGTTCGCATTTCGAAATTCATGTGTAACAGCTTATATGTAACCATTATTTTTTATAGTCGAAACGTTGGTTTTAACGTTTTTATACGTTTTTTATATGGGGGGGTAAAAAATGTATGAAAGCATTAATACAACATTTATGAAAAGGTTGAATTACTTTTATTAACATTATAAATGTTAATGGTACGTAGTCCGAAGTTAAACACGCAGACCATTTTAATGGAAAAATCGAAACGTCTCGTCGAGCCTCTAATATCAATATTAATCGCAGTTATATAACATAAATGGAATCCCAGACGAATCCCCTGAATTTCCGTTATGCAAGAAGCCATAAATGTCACACATATTTCGTTATGTCGCTTTATTCGAGAAATTAACTTATTATTAATTTTATTACATTTAATTACGATTACAACTGAATTTCGTTTCAGTGATATTTAGTTGTATCGAATGGGCGCGTTATTTTTCAAATTTAATTTCATGTCAAATACAAACACGTCTTTGTTTGTATGACTAAGCCAAACATACTTTCGGATATGTATGGTCGAGAGTTACACGTTTATAAGAACAAAGCAGGAAACAGGGTAACAACAGCGTCGAAGGCCATCCCACCTTTTCAAAAAGTTTTTATCCTTCGTTTGATGCCGTGCAGCATCAAAAGGTTTCCTATAAATTAATGGAAACGTTTCCCTTTGCGATTCAGTTGAAAACGGTAATGATTGCCTGGTTTTACATATGAGTGGAATGCGGTATTATCTAGAAAGGAAGAAAATCTGCTTCTGACAGCAACGGTGTACACAGTCGAGCCCATCCTGTGTGGTGGATATCTTTATAACCTGCAGGCTATATGCTAAAAGTTATCTGAAAATTTCATTTACGATGAGAGAGTTAATAAAGGTAAATATTAGCTGTGGGAGTGGTTTGAAGGGAACTAGCAAGCGCTGGATCTGGTAACCAAGGATGGGTGATGAACGGAAGAAGGAAAATAAGGGGGTATGAGAAAGTTGCTTTGCTCGGGCTTAAGCTACACTTTGAGTTCATTAAAACCACGATCGATTTCCAGGTCATAAGTAGGAAGAATGTATTAATTCAAACATGCCGCATCGTCATTTTTCATCAAACTTATTAGCTAGTTAGCGTTCTTGTCAATCTCTGCCAATCGCCAATCCAGCTCCTCTAATTTGCCGGCATTACGAAACTATCTTCCAACGCGAAGCCGGCGGAATTCAATTCTCGTTAATTAGAAAATCAAAATAATGACAGTTTATGGAAGCGGAACTTTTTACCGAGAGAGATGTATCAGGAGTGCGTTTAGATTCGGTAGCAAGTTCAGCTTTTTGTTTAAGGATCGAGTCGCGTATCTTCTGTCCTGTCAAAAGCAGCAGACGTTCTGACTATACCATAAGTTTTCTGTAGCACATTCAGGGTGGCGAGCTGGATTGCCGGAAATAAAGTTACTCAATTTCCGTGCTGCGATGGTCAGGAAAGAAAAGGGACAGAGGTCGTTGTGAAGTCGAGTTAACTTTCCTCGGCGGGGAAGGACAGGCGTGCATGCGAGCCACACACGCTCGCGTGAACGTACCGCCCTCACGTTTAGCCGAGGGTCCCAAAATTCTTACTTCTTTGCGTGACGGAGGATTTATTTCCTCCCTGGAGGAAATGAAGAAATAGGAGGAAAAACGTAGAAGCGGGCGTCACTCCGCTTTAATTCTCCCATGTTTAGGAGCAAGTTCCGAATTCGCGCAAGAGAGAAAAAACGGCGAAACACAATCTGTCGTCCCGTTTTATTTCGGGACAAGAAAATTGATATTCCGCAGTGGCGAGAGTTCGCGAGTTGCGGCGATGTATCTCATTCGATAAATCCCATTCGTTAGCCCTCACGCCTCTCCAAGTAAGACCTAACAATTTTCAAACGAGCTCGTGTAAATATGCTTTCATTTGTTTGGTTTCAGGTAAGTGTCTCCGGCAGCCGCTTGTGACAGATCACAGACGCCAATTTTCCGCGTTGAACGAGGTACTAAACTCGAGTCCAACTCATCGCAACATCTTGGCAAATTGGATCAAACGAAATACAGAGGGGCGCGTAAGCTTGACGCACGTGTCACGCATCCATCACGTCGCACTTTTATTCGCTCGAGTCGTTCCGGATCGCGCTTGTATACGCGTTAGAGGAGCAGGTAGGGCGAAACGTCTGGAGGCAATTTGTGTGGGGGAGGGGGGCAGCAGTGCATTCCCGAAATTGTAGCGGCATGATTGGGAGTCACAGAGATGGCGGCAAACGGTTTTACTCACGGTCCATTAGTCAAAAATTGGCGTCGCTGCTGGTTGTTGTTGCGCCGTCTAACGGCTATCTAACTTTTGTGTATGCGGTTATGTGCGTGGCGAAAGAGGGAAGGAGGCGGAAAGACGGCGAGCGCGGTGGATGCGCGTGCGGGAGCGAGACGGGCTGAGCCATTATAACGGGTTACGAAGGGAGGACGGCCGCCCAGACTCTGTATGTCCGGGCGATGGTGTAACCATCCCATTATTCAATGCACCACTCACGCCCCTGCAATCACGTGCAATTTACGTCTGTTCTCCTAACGGCGCAGCTTAGTTGATAGGTGGACATTAAAGGTTTCCGATCTGTCAAAGCTTTTCGATACATCGCAAGCTGCTGTTCCGAAACTCGCCGACAATGGCCGTGCTTTTACGGTGAAATCTTACGCCGCCCGGCTATTTACATCAGCGTTGCTCCATATCGTATTTCGAAACTGATTCTTCCTGCAGCAAAACTCGTTATTTGTCCCTGTTCAGTTCACAGGTCACTTGCAAGCGATGCTTCAATTCCTGATTGAATACAAAGTGTCGTAACTGTGATGCCGAGTAATTGAAGCTAAGAATGTTTTTCATCGTCGTTCAAAGGACGCGATTATTTGTCGTTGATGGACAGGATAAGACCGGTTACATCGCTTGACAGTAACGGCCCACAAGGGCAGTGATTTGAACTAGAATTCAATTTGAAAAATAACGCAGGGATTTGGAGGTCTGATGGAATATTCTTCAGTCGATCCTGTAACGACGGCAGAAATGACAAATTATCACCGCGATGACGGTGTCGACTCAACTCCTCCCGCCGGCAAACCTTGACACGATGTATACCCCGCGCGCGACTTCCGCTCGTCAAAACAACGCCGGCGGAGCGTGCGTCGTCGCTGAAAGTTCCCTCGTTCTCTTACTTCCGGGGCGTATATGTACTAATCCGTTACTCGTAATTAGAGTCGGATTGGCAATGGTTTAATCCTTCAACGTCGGAGGGCGATAGAGCGAGGCGAGGTTCGAGCGGAATCGCAAGAGGTGGGTAGGAGGTAGGTGAAATTCTGGGAGGTTGAAGGAGAAACGCGGCGCTAAGGAAACTACCATTGAAACCTCCTTTAGCACGGCCGACACTTTGAGTAATAAGATAGGAGGCGGCGTCTCTACTCGGTCCGACTCGGCGAGATAACGTCATTGCGAACCAAATGGACCGAGATATAGATAAGGGATAATTAGGGGAAAAGAGACAGACGGTGTTCGCAGGATAACAGAAGATGAAAGGGAGGCAAGGCTGAACGGCGGGATGCTGGGATGATGGCAAACATTTGTTACTTCGGAGTCTACAATGAGTTCCGTATTCTCCTCTTCTCTTCCCTCGGTGTCCTTTTCACGCACATCGGCCGAGCTCGCTCTACTTCCCCTCTCCCCCACCCACTCCTCTCGTACCTGCGCGAAATCGCCCGTATATACAGTCAAACTTGCCTCAACACTTTTGGTCTTTTCTGGGGATACGGGAGTTTTGAATGCGCTGAACTCGCTGAACTGCATCGAGGAGGAACCATCCAGCGAAATTAACTTAATTGATTTACCTCGAATCACTTATTTCTTCTTCATGAAATATGCTTAGGGTGTAATATGGCGTTTTAAATGCGGCTGAAAGACGTGGGGGGGGGGGGTGGCAGCTATTTCGCGGAAATATCGCGAATTGCTTTTCCTACTTCCGCAGTTTACGGAATCTGCGGAACAGTAACTTGCCTTTAATCGTAAATGACCTATCGTCTGTCAAGACTTCTTGGATCGTGCAATTTTAAGGCGAGGCGTTGAGCAGCGGCTACGAGTCCCTACTTCCGTTCACTCCGCACTTCACGCTTAGACGGAGCCCGGACGGTGGTAGGTATTGCGGAGGACACAAAATGGGCCGAAATAATTGATTCCTTTCCGACATAGCTTCTGTCCAGGTGTAGTAACAGACTCTCTTGAAGTTAATGAAAAGTAGAACGTTCGGAGCAGTGCGAAGGATAAATATATTCAAATTAAATGTTGTTGCTCACTTCGATTAAATTGATTTCAGTACGGTATATGTTCCCTCGTGTACATTCTCATTAAACTGAGATCCATGTTTGTAAATAATTAACATAGAGCAACTGATTAGTCATTAAGATATGAAACAAGTAGAAAAACTGTATTAACAAGTGTACGCGAAAAGTCATTTAATTTGTTTTTGTACGTTTGATTCACTCAATGTGAAAGTTATAATTTAGGATAAATAACTTCAGATGTATTAATACATTTAATGAGATTAAGTAATAATTAATTGCGGAGAAGAAACATCTGCGAAATGCTTCATTTTGAGTGTCTCTGAGATACATCGTTAACGAAAAGTATATATTTGGTTTTTGGTGCTTTCAAGAGCCGCGGAAAGTGCGAGTGATAAGAAGACAAAAGTAGTAAAGTTAATAAGGTGTTGGGGCGAAGTTACGCACGTAATTTTTTCTACTGTTCAGCATGGCAGGGTCCGCATTCAGCACTGTCAACACATTAAAACAAATCTTCCTTACCATACTAAGTCGTTCAAGTAGATCCTCCGTAAACAAACCAAAGGATCTAATGTACACGGGCAGTTCCTGACGTCGCATATCCATGAATCTCGATTCATGGTTTGTACGCCGCATTCCCCGCGTTTATGGGAACTCGTATACCCTCGGCTGCACTTTTTATATCCATCAGCTCTCCCATGAAAATGGTTAATCCTTCGGAAGCTCTCGCCCGCTCAATCGCAAGGCACGGCCTGGATTTATATAAACAATTAAACTGCCGAGTGAACTGTTTCACTCTCAGACGCGCGTTAATTACGTTTACAAATAATGACGGTGTTTATGAACCACAGGGAAATATTAACACGCTTGAGCTTTGCTCGATCGCGGCAGTTGATTTAAGGGTTAATTAATCCTTCCCCGGAGACGCGCTTTTTAGGATCTTTGTCCCGGCTACGCGGAAAACAGTTTAGCTTCTTCGTTGTTCCGGCCAAATTGATCCCGCCTTTCCTCCGAAGAGTTGAGATACGTGCTTTATACAATTTTACTTACACATCAAAATTATCCTCCGGTTATCCGAGACGTTATCAATATTGCTTCTTTAGAAGCAGTTGAGAAATTTAATTATTGCGTAAGGAAAGAACGAAATTGGATGAAATGTTATAAATAAGTTCGTTCATTACATAAATCATTGAAGCTTCCAATAACGTTCCAAGCGTATATTCTCGCAGAAGTTAAAACAATAGTGTCTCCCTTACCGAGTTGCTTCTCCGAACTCGATATATACCGTGGTGTATTTTCTACTCGGCGGAGAATGATTTGCTTTAGAAATATATTGCCTTAGAAGCGGGCAGTGCGGAGAGCTATATATTTTTAAAGCAAATCATTCCCCACTGGATAAGAAGTGTAAAGTAGAGTTTCATCTTAGTTGCGCTCGATGCAAAGTTCGGAAAATCCGCAACGACTTATCAACAACGCGTTTTATTCCAACAAACGCGATACGCGTACTTCCCGGCATAATGTAACAAATTCATCGCACCGGTGCAATTTTGTAATGATTTTCGCGAGCGCGCAAGAGGCGAATGGAAAGTCGAATAAATCTGGAACAATGCGCGGGATGAAAGAGGCGAAGCCGCGCATTTCCATTAAACATCGGTGATTGAAGTGAAAGATTAAATGTAATTATTCTTGATTATTCGCAGCGTAATTGTATTATTATATTGCTTAATAATTATTTTAACAAATAATTGGTCGCGAACTGTGCATGCGTGGAGCTGCAAGCTCTCTAACAAATGTGGAACAGGCAATTAAAAGTATCAAGTAATACAACAAAACGCAAATATTTATACGCGCGTGTGTGTATTATTTGATTTGATGAAGTACTTCTCGAAATGCGATATTGTCAATCGTCCCGTACTTGCGTAAGCTGCACCGTCCAATACGAATTCTATTTGATTAACAAAAATTGCCGCATCAACGGATGCAAGAACGCCGCTCTCTCGTTTTACATTTCCCAATGTCATTTTTCGGTTTGTTATTCTTCCACTGTTGTTTGATTTTAAACGGGAGAAAATAAAAATACTAATTGCATGGAGTGTATCAGGTTCGCGTAACGCCGTTAAGAGCCGCAACAGTTTGCAATGATTCTTTCTATTTACATTTACCACTACTTGTACTTTTCAAATTTGAGTAGTGTACGTTTTATCAAGTATATTATGTATATCAAGTTGTAAGTAGTTTAAACAACAATTTTAATTCTCAATAAAGTTATTCGAAATTTCTGTTCAACTTGGCAACGCGATACTTAATTAAAAAGTGCAAGATTAATGCAAATAATTTAATCGCCATCCAAATCAATTTGCATTACCTTCTTTTCAATAATATGAAATAATCTCATATATTATTATACTCATTATTTATATCAGTTTATATTATATATAATATATTATTGTTATTTATATATCAGTTTGTCAATTGGTTAATACTTTCGAGCACATGAATCAATTGGTCTTAGTGATCTAGAGGAAACTAGGAAAAAACCGTACTTTATTTAGATGTATGTAGGAAAGATTCTCTCGTAGACTCGTACAACTACGTCGCCAAATACGTTAAAGATTGACGATCAGGATCGACAATTGACTGACTTGCTGAACGCAACGATCAACGCTGAATATTTTTTTCCTTTTTCTTATTGATTACTTCTCCGGTGAAGGAGTGCACGTGAAACAGTGAATTTCTTTTAAAATGACGATTTATACGACGCAAAAGATAAAAGATAAATAGAAGTGAAATCAGACCAGATCAAACCAAACCAATTCCGTTTCATGTGTACAACATATCAATTCAATTATTACAAAGTTCACATACATCCACTAGGCATAAGCATAAATTTACAAAGAGCTTATCTGCGGGTCGATATGACGCCTGGATGCAATGTACAAAAGTGGTGATTTAACTACAATTATATATAATAACTAGGAAGATACGCGCTCGAATTATTAATCAGGCTGGACAAGTAACAATACTCACACATAAAATTTCGCGTATGGTAAGAAATTCTTGTTACTAGGTGCTTAATTTTTATAAATGCGCCAGCTTTTTTTCTACAACTCTTGCGTTTCATTACACGTGGAAATAGTTCGAACAGTTGTTGTGATTTAAATGACCAATTTTTCTATCTGTCGTTAAAAAATATATTTATTAATCATGCGTACATATTGAAAAATATTTCGCCGTTTCTTTTTTATTTCTACGTGTAACATTCCGAAATTATTGCACGTGAAAGTATTCTCCGATGCGTATTGTTAACATTTTGTAATAAAATGTTCGAAAAGGGTGGATATTAAAAAACGTACGTCTATAAATCCATTATATAAGTCTGAAAAGATTTATTCAGTCGATAGGGAAAAATGATCCGAGTCAGTAGCATTACGTAAATCGTATTACAATTAGACTCTGAACATTTTACGAACTGAATGAGCTCCCGTTTAATCTTCTGACAATATTAACTTCGGGAAATTACATCCGCGTTACATGGCGTTATACGCGCTACGAAAAATTGAAACAATATCTGTCCCAATTTTTATTTTGCATAATCGAATATATAATTAACGGATACAATAATGCATAAAATAATGTATTTAATTACGGGATGATAACATCAACTGCGAAATGCACGTCATTCATTTTAAATGCGTTTAAAGTAAATTGTTATTTACTCGACGATTCTACGCAAATTTAAATCATCGAATTTTGCGTTCGTGTCAATTTGAATTCACCATCGGCGGTGTAATAAGTGTTATAAGTGTCTTGGTAGTAATGATACACAAATCTTAGCCACAAGGTCGTTGTCGATATTTTCATGTAAGAACGTCGTTGTCGTGCGCGGGATGTTCCATGGTGTACGAAACTTCTTGAAAAATGACTAGGCACATCGAACTTCACGAATGGTCGGAGTGCGCAAGTTTTCGATTCTTTCGGAAGTTTCCTAGAAAATCCGCAACAAGCCCTACGCATAGCCGGCGGTTTGGTCGAGTTGCACACTTCGCACTGCCCTCGACCACATCAAAGTGACTGTTGGACGAGCTTTGAGCTCGATACGTCGGCTGTGTCTAGCTTTGTGACACCGCAGGTTCAATATAGTTCGCCCGTTATTACCCGGCTACCATTCAATATCCTTAATTAAATTCGGAAACTTATTCACTGTGGTTAATTACGGCTTCGTTCGTATAGAGTGAAGCCATGTCATGAGCGAGACTTTACTCGATACCATCGCAATCTCGAAGTCGGTTAAATCTACTGGGTAATCTATCCGGCTTTTGTTCATTTAAGATCACCGCGCTGCGAAGACAACAATAATTATCGATGCCGCGATATTGCTCGATGGCAGTTGGTTTTATTGCCGGCTGTAGTTCCCGACCGCCGGCAAACATTCGGCCATTGTGCTGCATTTGCGTCTTCCACCTGCGCAAACTGCGCTCAGACGCGGCATATGCAGGTGCGCGCGTGTTTGCTACAACGCTCAATAAATGTTGGTTTCATGTTTTCGTTTCTGCATTGCATTTTACAGTGTTGCCTCGTTATCCAGACGCGGACAAGTATGATTCCAAACGGTTGTCCAGAAATTGTTTTACCAGCTCGAGCCCAGCGAAAATACTTCTGCAATGAAGAGGTGTACCCGCTACTGTTGCCGTTGCACGCCGATCTCGCGTATTCGCGATTTCGAAAAAATGAATTAATTCGCGCGCACGAGCAGACACGCGGAAGTTGGGAATGAGTTTGTAGACGCGCGGGTCTGCGAAAAAAGGACACGTATGCACGTAGGGTCGCACACATGTAAGTTATATCCACATAGAAGGCAAAATTCGCATAAAACTGAGCTGCCGTGAATGGCGGGTACTTACTTAGGAAAATGCCAGCTATTCGGATTAAGTATTTGTTCCGAAAGCTAAAGGAAGCGAGAGAGGGATAGAGATGTGGTAAGTGGAACTAGGGCTGGAGCAGTTGGGGAAGACTGGGTTGTAAAATCCCCCCTTTGTGATGGAAACAGGAAAATTCAGTTGAATTTACTTCCAACACTAGTGCCACGCAGCGAATGCGCTGGGTAGACAGTTATGCCGAAGTACCTCTGTTAAGTGAAATGGAGTTCATCATTTTTTATCTCATTCGATAGGAAGAATTGTCCAGGAGCAGCAGACGTTGTCTCGATTCGAGCGTCGCACTCGACGAGCTCCTTTTGATTTCTTTAAATCGCTATTTACATAATATGCAACATTTATAGCCTCGATCGAATCCACGATGATATTGAAACAATCCATTCGACAAATTCATTACGTTGAATAAAACATGGAGTTTAGAATGAAATTGAATCAATACATTATGTTGTCATATTACACGTCACCATCACGTATTGGAAATAATGCACAATTTATATGATGAAATCATGAATATCATGAATAGATTGACATATTCCAACTATTTGTCGGAAAATGAGGACAAACTATTGACTTATCTCATTCAGGTGGAGATTGTCAGTTAAATACAGTCGCGGAAACTGTTTACGTTACGCAGACTGAAAAGTACTTCGGATGTAAACGCAGCGCAATGGGAATATCGACGGTATTAATAATCAATATAATTTTTGTTCATTAATTAAAGTGCTATACCAGCAATATTCACGTTACAATAATCACCCCTTATCACATTGCCAAGTCTAACATGTGGCAGATAATTAAAGAATATCGTGTACATAGCTTTTAATGAATTTGATACGAATGAAATAAAATAAATTTGCGAAGAAAGATATATAAGAAATGTATATTTATGTTTTCATTTTGGCAAAATCACTTCTAAGATGTCGTAAAATTTTTGTTGTACTTTTATGTAAAGAAATAAATGTTAGATACGTACCATATGTATGAGCAGGGATAATAAATATAATCAGTATAAAATCTTTTTATACTAATGCATAACATAGAATTTTTGTGATAAAAAAAATATCATACTTTACTCTGATTTGGGCAGAGCCTCATTATTTTAGAATTAGAGTACTAATGTGAGTTATTAAGAAGTATAAATTCGTACAGTAGAATCATGTGAAAAAAA
>JABFPT010001080.1:0-10701 GCA_022817245.1 Nixonia krombeini | reverse complement strand
CAAGAGTTTCTGCACAAAATGGAGTATATAGCCAGTCTGGAAATTTTCTATCGCCGGGTGCAAAAAAGGGGCCACGTTTAATTTTTCTTTTTCCGAAAACGCCAGAAAAAAGACTTTAATCATATATATATAGATACATTGATAAAGTTCACTTTGATGGAGCGCGAGGCAGCGAACACCGATCGTAGCTTGCGCTACTTACCTTTTTCTGCTCGTTCCGTTAATAAATCTTGCCTGTAAGTACACATCAAATAAATTTCAGGACATTTTCGCCAATTATGGGTATACACTTCCAAGAATAGAATTTTTAGTTCTTCAATGTTAAATGAAGAATAGAGACTGATCAAATAGTGATTAAGTGACTAACAGGGTGTGGTATTTAAATGAGTAAAAGTGCGCTCCGATCGAAACGCGTGATGCCAGTTTGTGAAAAAACTTGTTCCCCAGAAGATGTTTCTCGCATCGCAAATGCTTTACCCTCGAATTTTCGCTTAATTGCTTTAAAAATTCACCAGAACACGCGTTTTGTTTACTCAAAACTGCATTAACATTTCACTATTCTTATTGACATATACGACAATAAAAAAGCACCGCGTGAAATTAATTGATTGTAATTTCGCAAAGGGTACAAAGGCGATGGTATCCGTAAACGGTAGTAATTTAGCTCAAACGATATTCAACGAGCATAATGATGATGTTTACATTCTGAAAAAGCATTTCATATATTTGCTATAACGGATGTATTTGTGAGTACATTGTCAGCAATGGTGAACACTGCTTTTATGACGAACGACCAAATACTGCGAAGTTGCTCGGTGGACATTATACGTTTTTGATTTTTCGAAAAAAATAATCCCCCGAATATTTATTTCTTCTTAATATTCCTTGCACTGATCCCTCTGCAGTTAGCACTACTCTTTTTGGAAATTAAAAACGTTATTAAAATTCTGAGTAATTTTGGAAATCCGCACAAATTTCTGCACCAGGAATAAGATGTAATCTCATTTACTTTGAAACCTTCAAATGGTGGAGTTTTACAGGGTAAACACTTTGAAATTCTATTGGTCACGCCCCCGCCCCACCCCACCAATTTTTTTCTTCCCTAATATATCTGCTCCTAATCGTGGCAAGGGTCAGCATATGGGGTAATTCTTGATGTTCATCGCGAGATCTATCTATTGGTGTGTAACTCAAAGCTTTTTTTAAAACAGTTTAATATTTCGGAGTTCAAAGGTACAGTGTGTTTGCAAAATGAATCATTGTTTTAAATCATTAATTGTCACTGGAGTTTTCAAAAAGGTTGATCTATTCAAAGTGTACAAATTCGCCATAGAATATGTAATAACTGATTGTTACTTTAAATATTATTTATTGAATAATGATACGTGACTTCTCATGAAAATTCATAGTTTAATACTCGTGTTTAAAAATTCAGTTAGTTATTATTTACTTATTCATTAACAACAGCTAATTTAAAATCAGTATTAATATGCATTAATATCATGCTAAGCTGTTGAATATTTGATTCGTTAAATATTTTTGGAATCATTTATATTGGTTTTTCTTATGTTTTGAAATAGCATTAACGGTATTGTTTCTGGAATATTGTGTATATTCATAATTTTCTGCGTAATAGAGCTTCATAATAATCGATTGCTAAAAACATTGCTAAAATTATAAAGTATGCTATAATACGTGTAAAAAGCCGCAACGTGCCATGTGTGTTTTAGAAGTGAATGGATAGCGTAGCGCACGTGCGTGTATTATATACATTTGTGAGTGAAAGAGTTAGCTGATCTAACAACCATGTAAACCTATTCAACGTGCCCGAGCTTTGCCACTTCTCAATAGATGGCAAAAAGTGGCTACAAACTAAATGGGAATTACGCGCTGAGTGCGGTTAAAGTCTAAATTATATAAAATAACAAGCATCTGAAAAACTTGTCATTGATTCCTTTCAGTTCGGGTACTGTTTCCAAAAGTAACGCTAACGCGATTACATTACTACAAGTACAAAGAGAGTGAATACAGCGCGCACGCCCATCATACGTTATTGGTAAAATCATACATGCATTTTACAGCAAACGCCGGTATTGCAAATTACTATATAAGCGTGCCTGGCATTAAAAACTTCACAACTACACTGTACGAAGGAGGCGAATAATGTCAAATTTTTGCCAGTCCCCTACTGATTTAAATTACTACATTTTCTACGGACGCAAACAAAGAGCGTTACGTTAACGAGAGGTGAAATTTTTGCTTCGCGGGAAGGAAAAGTATGGTCGGCTTTTCCGCGATTTCTTTGGAAATCATGTCTGGGGGAAACAGAAGCAGAAGAAAAACATCGAAATTCTTATAGACTTATTAGACTTTCATCGTTAAGGCGACGGCGAGTGCGGAAATGGACGGACAGTCGTGGTTGAAGGGGTAGGTAGTGGGGGAAAGGGGGGTGGTGAAAAGGGGTACGAGGAGTCGGTGAAAAACAGGAAGCTTTTTTCGGTCGCGAGGATGGATGCGTAGCTGCGCGTACGAATGCACGAATGTGCGTGCGCTCGGCGTACACGTATCGCAGTCGCTTTGTGGATGGGTCGATAACGCGCAACTCTCTCGCTCATCGCAGTCGGCGATGCCACGCTGCGGCCCCCTTAAGCCGAGCTTTCCTCTCATTCCGCCGTAAGCCCGCATTCTGGCACATCCACTAGTCACCAGATACCAGCCACCTGTACCGAGCAACCAAGCAACCGGCCAGCCAAGCAATCAACCTATTCTCAACGCTATACAGCAGCCGATCAGCCGATTAACCAATCAACCGACCTATCAAATCAGCCGTTCGACTGATCAGCTAAGCAGCGGACGACTCACCGACACATCAGCCGCCTTCGCCGTCGCCCCGCCGGACTAGCGGCTTCCGCCACGACCGCCTTCGCGAGTGCAACCGTGCGCCAAGCCACATGCGGTTCCGCGTTGGACCGTGTCAACATGTTGCCGGGCCTGACCGGCTGTCTAAATAACAACGATTCGGCGCAGAGGAAGCGGCACTAACAGGTTGCCGTCGCCGCCGTCTCACCCGCTACCATCGCTGTTGGCGACGCCACTTTCCGCAACTTTCCGCGTGACGGATCCGCTCTTTTTCGGACTGGCAGCCACGAGTGACGCATCTTTCGGGGCTGGTGATGAGACGCGCGCGAGTGTGCCTCGAATCCGGGACCCGCCGACGACCATCGCCGACGCTCTTCGCCGCAAGCCGCCTTCTCTACTAAGGGTGACACGTATCCGGCTACTCTCTTCCCGATGCCTGACCACCACCCGCCTCACTGACGTTTCGACCTCCGCGCAGCATGCCACTCCGAGGAAACTCTCAGATATTTCGCGAAGCCGACCGTGCTACGGAAGCAGGCTACGACCCGCGACAGGCCAGATAGTTTCGGAACTAGCCGGAAATGTACTTCTACTCGTCGGTCGGTCGTTCGCAACGCGGAGTGTGGCCGTACGTCGGAAGGAATTAGGCCGCGGCAGTGTTCGCGTACCCGGTCGCGAAGTCGACGTGAATGGTTGCGATGAATGGATGGATAGAAACTGCTGAGGACAAAGCGAAGTTGCAGTGGCAGGTCAGCGCGGGAGGACGATACCTGAGTCGCTGTAAACACGGTGTTCGCGCGTCCTCGCTAGTACACTGACGGCCCCGAACACAGTGCTAGGCTCGAGCAGCCTGGAAAATGTAACGTCGGCTAGACGTGACCAGCTTCCACGGTTGATGAACGCCGCGAGGAAAATGCCGATGTCCAGCCGAAGTGTTTGTCGACGCCAGTCGCCTCTTTAATCGCGCTCTATCGCCAAACAATCTGCTCTTTGGTTTCCTTCGCGTTTCGCGCAGTGACCTGTGCCACGGTACAAAATTAGTGACCCGCAGGAAAATGAAGAGTCCCTCTTCCTACTTCACCTCAAGGTACGTGCGCTTGTGTTTACGCTCGACTGTTGCCGGACTTTTGTGACCTTCACATTGTCGCAACTAGCCGCGGAGATTAGGCGCCGTTGTCAATTTTCACTTTTCGAGTGTCGTCGCCAAACAGCCACTCACACTGCATATATATACCGTACTATTAAAATCATGTAGTAGTTGTGCTTTTCTATACCGACCAGCTTGCACTTGCCACTGATGTCGTAAATGTTACAACTTTGCTCGCGATGTTTACATATAGTATTTTTATGATACTTTTCTCACATACTGGTCACTCGAATTGTATTTTACAAATGCCAGTACGACGATATGATAGACGAATATTAATATATTTAGTTCTTTCTAATTAAGTGTTCTCTTTACAAGCAAAAGTAAAATGAAGAACAAGCTTGACGTAATGAAAAAATAACGCAAAAACGCGATTTTACAACCTACCTTTGCGAACTAAAATTTTGATCTTTCTTGGTTTTCTCCTTTCCAAAAACTAGCTTGATATATGTGTGCATTTGCGGCGATCGGGAGACCTTGACAAAAGTCAATGCGAAATGAATGATTGAATACTTGCCCCTCAGCAAGCTACTTTCGAATTGATTCTTCGAGCAATGTCGCGAATGGATTTTGCTCAAGCATATTCCTCAAGCCATTTGTCCTTACGAGCGACGAACAAGGATTCTTCTCCTGCGTCGTAAGCACGAGAATGGATGTGAGACCATTACGTTTTATTGAATGAGTCGCATCAATAGCATTCTCGAAAACAGGTGGAATGTACAATTATTGAGTATACTCGGTACACTGTGCCGTGGCTTGAGTCCTTGACGCGACGCTCACACATGTCTCTGCACATCGGCTACATTTTCGGATAAATAATTATGCTATAATCGATTCAAACTTAGATCACGTGTTAACTTAACTCACCGCCGTAAAATCGATGTTCGAAGAACGGATATAGAATGTGGTTTCCTGAATACACGGCGCTGTAAAATGTCTTTTTTTTGCGCTTTATGTGTTTATGTATTTATGTAAAATCTTTACTTTGTCAATACCCTTGTAAATAGACATGTCGTTAGCGATTTCTATGAGCGCGAATTCAGCGAGATTGAAACGCTGATTTGTCAAGCTCAGTATGGCAATAAATCCTGTCAACCGAATATTTGCGATAACTCGAGAACAAATTTTTATTCATACTGGGAAAATAAGCTTGTAAAAACTCGACAAGTTATTTTGCATCCGCTGGAGTTGACCGATCGCAAACCTTTCGAAAGAACGAATTATAAATACTGTCAAGCGCGTGATAACGGCAAGTGAGTTGGAAAAATTAGACTTTTGACGATCGAAGTAGCTTCATCTCCTGTTCAAACCGTTCGTTAACTATCGGTTATCACGAACATTCGCAAAGAAAAAAGCAGTCGTCCTGTTCGAGGGGATTTTACGCAAACTTGCTATCTCAATCCATTCGGTCTGTCGATACGAAGTATTGCAAACTTTGGAGTGTAAATGGCTGAACGTTCGTATTTTGATAAATCCATCGCTAAGCGTTGAAATCATAGGACGACCATTACATGCCCCGCCCTGTATACCTACATTACATCGCTGTTTACGCACGCGCCGAGAATTCGCTGCTGCCGCTGGCGTGTATCAGTCGTCCGTAGTATGTATCGCTGTCAAAAGGCGACGAGGGATTGAATTTCAATAAAAAGCATTTGACACTTGAGTAAACGGACGCTTTGAGGAGACACTGGCGACTTGGTGGCCACTTTGACACCGGATGCACGAGGTGCCAACTGAAACATTTACGCAGACACGTCCGCCTGCGCTGTCGTTAGTTACGCGCCTTCGGAACGTCGCCGGCTCGTCCCTACGCGATTCACTCGCTCATGCGACAAAACTGTATAAATGGAATTTAAGCATACATATTTGGTTCGGGGATAATCGTCGATTTTGGTAGATGGATTTTCGACTGCGGGCAGATAGCGACATCTCGATACAACCTTCCGAATGACGACGAGCAATGTGACTCTTATTTCGCTCACTGCCTATAATAAAGATCGCCAGCCAAAGTCATTTACCGGCACTTGTCCCGATGCGCGGGAATTGGCAAATTTTGTTCCCTATCATTTTGCGCAGAATGTTGTTTGAAAAATACGTTCAACAATATTCATGTTGAACGTAATTAGACCTGTGTGCAAGAACAATTATGTTTTATTGTTACTTTACACTTCTTATATTGTAATAACTACAAAGGAAGGTAAACATTTTGGCAATGTAAACAATGTGTATTTGCGTTCGATGCGATGTTAGTGGACGAAAACATCAACGGTTGTCGCGATAATCGCGACTTGTCGTGGACGCGAATCGCGAATCGTCACGAGCGCGAAACGTGGCTTTGACCGTAAAAAGTAAACAAATGTAAATGCGGCCTTTGTTCGGTGACGAGTGTTGGGTAATTGAATCGCGTGTCGATCCGAACGAGTTCCTGCGAATGCCCGCCATTCAGTCCGCCGGCGTCCCTCGCAGGCAAGTTTCTTTGAAAATATTTTCGCGCGAGGGAAATAGCGACGAGATGATCGATCGATCGTCCGCCTTGCCGAGCAATTCGTCTTTTCTGCGTCACTTAGATTTCACGTTTGCGCAGGACTGTACCGGAAATACACGCTTAATATCAACGATGGAGGCCGTTTTAATTTTATTTCCACGAAAATCGATAGCTCTGGTAATGGAGTCACGTATATCCCTTCCGAGCCGATGAATCGAATCTTGGAAAAAACGCCTCGAGCAATTTGTGCTTGTAATTTATGTCACGAGTCATACCTGATAATACAGCGGGGCACGTTCGCCGAAATTTTTTTTCCCGCTCGGAAAATGCGGACGCTCCGCTTTCCGACCGTTTCTGTAATTCAATCGCTGCAGTTCCGCGCGCAGAAGAAACAGCGGAGGTTTCTTGCACTTTTTCTGAACTCCGCTTCATTCTCTTCCACACGTCCTTAATCGTTAATAATAAACGAGTGCGCGTCGATTTTGTTCACAACGAGAGAAATCGAAACGCGCGACATACCCGCCATAAAAGTCCTTGTCGAACGTGACGATTGACCGAAGACAAGGCCGATGTTGTTCGCGTTACATATCCGCGACGATGCGCTTATCGGCCGCTGCACCGCGCAAACAACTATTCAACTTTTCCGCTAACATTTTCAAGACTCCGAACTTTTCAAACAGACTTTACCTTTTTCACTCCGCGCAACAACGTTTTTCACTTGTCTTCCAAACAAGAACACCATCGACCTTACCTTTTATAAAATGTGTAAAAACGAACTGTACGTAATAATAAGTATTTTGCAATAACGTCAACGCATCAGGCGAGAAAACTTGAAACAAACGTGTAGAAACGCATTTTGAGTAGATTCATGCGTTTTTCAGGGGTGTCTTGGGAAACACGGATTTTCCGTCCTTTGAAATCAATTCTAACATTGTTTCAGACACGAGCGTGCAGACTCGCTTCTTGATTTCCAGTTGTATGTATAATGGAAAATGAGTCACCATCGCGGTTATTGTGTCGAAAAAGTGTAGTACCGACATTTTTGCGTTTCTGTCGTCTCCTTCAATTCCGCCGTTCTCGGCGATGTTCTCATCGATGCTTGACTTCTTTTGGAATTGTCCAACGGTCGCTCCTATCCGTTGTACACGTGATTTATCGTTTTCCACGGTCGTAATTTCATCCTGTCTGGAACAAATATGCGAAAACTCATTATTAACGAATAAATCGGGGAAGAATTGTGAAACGTCGAATTCCCCGAAATTGCGGCAATTAATTACTGGTCGATTTGTAAAGGGCAAAATTTGTGTCTGCCGGGCGTTTTGTGGAAATACGGGGAAAGAATTGAAAGAGAGCATTACTCTTGAAGCGGGTTAGAAACTTGGTCGTTACTCCCTGCTGTATTCCCTAGATTACACGTATCAATAACTGAAGTCTTGAAATCGCCTTCTTTTAGAGCGTCAATGACAGTTCCCACAGACTGGGCTGCATCGCTTGTTGCCTCAGATTCGAAAATTGACGGCAATTGAGATGTCGATCGAAGGAAGTGTTTCTTTTCCGCATTCGGCGAATTACTGTTACTCGAATTGTTGCTGTCGCTTCTTTGTTTGCCCCTGTGGAAATTAATATCGTGTGTCACCAGCAGTAATTGAACGCATCTAACACACTCTCGACTCGCGTCGTTCGAATGATGTAAATATCATTTGTTAAACTACGCACTTTATACGATATCTTATTCTTTATCTTAGTTAGTCAACGTGATGTAACTGTTGCAACAAAGATTAATTATTGTGCCCATATGTGTAACAGTTATGCATAAACCACGTTTATTTTAAGATGAAGAAGTTTGATGCGCAATTTCAGATTGGCTTTATCATGGAATAGATCTAATATTTTTAATCATATCTATTCACCGATCAATGACCGATATGCGTATGAGCGGAGGAAGAAAATTTTTGGGTCTACGTGAAAAAATAATCCAGGGAAATAAAATTCAGGCTTGATCGCACGCGAAACTACTTCGCCCATTTTCTCGATTTCCTTCTGTTTGCCGTATTTCTCTCCCGATATGGTCAGTAATGTAACCCGAGTCTTATTACTTTTTCGAGCACGATTCTTGCTTCGCGGAAGAATCGATAGTTTCTCGGGTCGAGGCAGTGAGCGCAGTCGTCGTCTCTTTGTCTACAGAGTGCGATCGCAGAGATTTCCTCCCGATGATTATTTCCGTTGTCTTATCCTGGCCGAGAGTGGCTCTGTCAGCCTGAGACCTGCCTGCATCGGAATTTTTGTCCTCCGTCGTTTTGCTGTCCCGCGACATCGGCCGCGTCTTTGCTGCGTCTCCTGAAAATGGAACACGTCTTTACTTTGTTCTCGTTCCCGCTCTCCCTCATTTCTCTCGCGCGATGGGCGAAAAATAAACGTCCGTTCGGATAGTGCGATCGACCATTGTTGTATATTTAGGATTTCAGGATAATAATACTCTTCGTATACATCACAAGTGAAATTGATACTGACAAATTTGGATTGCATGCATGACATTAAATTCTTCTTGAAAATAAAGGACACATAATGAAGATAATGAAAAGTATTTTTTTCGTTTCGCGATTAATAATTACTTTGTTCTTATCGAAGTACATTAATTTAATTAAGCTGTAATTACCCAGTCTTGGTTTTTAACAAATGGCTGCATTCAAAGTCATTATTATTCACAATTTATGTTTCTTTAATTTAGCAGATCAGTTCTGTTCTACGTATCTTAACCTGTCCAATTGCATGATTTTTAATGATTTTTTAAAGTTTATTAGAGAAGCAACCGTTTTCTAACCAATAATGATGGAAAATATTATATTTCAATTTTTTATTTATTCCTTTGTTTTTCGCTTGACTTTGGTATGATTCATTGGATTTTCTAGATCGTATTGATATCAATTTCATATTATAACGCATATTATTACTGTATTTTTCTTGGCAACGTAAGCGTGTGGCAATGAAAAAGTGTACGATGTTAATACGTTTGCAGTTAATAAAGATAAATTGGAATAAATACAACTCATCTGCTCGATTCGATAAATAATTTGTTTTTGTGCAAACTGTAGACAGTTGTCATTAAGATGCCTAAATTTATCACATAGACTTTCCAGCGATATTAAAAATTGTTTTGTAGTAGGAATGATTTTCTTTATATCGCACGTCTAGAAATCCTTTCGCACGACACTGAAAGCAATATGAAAGTTAAAAATTCCCAAGTTACGAAATTGAAAGATCGAGCGCATCTGCTTTGAATCCACGCCTTGCCGCTTCAGCGATATATTTTTCTGACGTATTGCCATACCCGTCATATCCTGTATCTGAGGAACCAGTAGCCGGCTTTCTGTCTCATCCTCCCTTCGAGGCTTGAACGATACCTTGTTTCTCTCACGCATTAGGTAGGAGACGTCGTCATCGAAATACATCCTACTTGTTGCCATTTTTGCATAAAATTAACCCACACGATCACTTATTCTGCAAATATTACGCCACGGCAAGAGCATTTGAACCGTCGTGCATCCGATTTCGAACTGTTATGACAAAACGACAACTGAATAGTCAATAAGTGACGATCTTTATTTAACTTTTACCGCTGTTCCACTCGATCCGATTTTGTTTTCACACACATATAAAATGTTACGTAGATAAGCAAGAGTGTGTTTTCTAGCTACCGTTGCTTTTGTTCGAATCGACATGAATACAAACTTTTACTCTTGTGAAGTTAGCACCCCAGTTTTAAAAAATCAAACAAATAACTAGAATTCTGGCTAGTTCTGTAATAATTTTAGAGTTCCAGAACTGTTTTTTTTAGGATCGGATTTTAGAAACAGTGCTAGTAAGTTTTGTAAAATACAGGGGATTTAAGTTGAAAAGTTTTTTTGTTTTAATACCAATTTTCTGCTTTTTGCTCAATATCTCCGTTCCTAATGGCGGGAGGGGTCAATATGTGTAGTTACTCTTGATGCTCATCGTGAGATCTATCTATTGGTGTATAATTCAAACCTGAAAGCCGAAGTTCATTTTTCAACATTTTTCCAAAGTCCAGAAAGATAATTCCGACGCTTCAATTTTTGGCAAAAAATCAACTTTGGATTTCAGCTTTCATTTATACACCAATAGATAGAACTCGCGACGGACATCAAGAATCACCACACATATTGGTCCCTCCGATAATTAGGGCCGAAGA
>JABFPT010001078.1:16940-27841 GCA_022817245.1 Nixonia krombeini | reverse complement strand
ACGTTAATTACGCGATTCTTGCTGGCGTTACTTTTTTCATGAAATATGGTAAAAACAATGAACTTCAAATGATATGCCGCCTCGAGATTTTAATATACACGACTTTTCGGTTATCACGCCTGCGTACGGCACGAACGATTACCGTAAAGGTATTCATAATGAACAACTTGGTGCACGTACAAATTGTTCTATAACAGATAAGAAATATGTTAAGGAGAGAAATAAATTACTCTGCATAACAAGAATTTTAGAAATTAGTTTTAAGATTTTAATATAAGCGACTTTTCGATTGTCACGCCTGCGTACGAACAAAACTGAATGTAACACTACTTCGCGCTTCTTTTAACGCGAACCATTCTGGCTAATAACCGCCTGCGGCCCAGTAGCCTACATATTCGTTTTGTTGTAGACTGGTCGCGATTTATCGCGTTTATTTATCGCCGATATGCTAAATTAGTTCGGACAGGGATGAAGCTCCGCATCGTCGTTAAGTTAATTAATTGTTCTCATTCCGTCGTGCAAATATTCTTTAATAGGCTCGTTTATCCTTTATCATCCCACATTCTAATACAATCTAGCTCTGCACTTCCACGTATTATCAAAAAAAATTTATAGATAATTTATACCGCGCTTCTTTCAGTACACCGTTGATTTACAGTCAATTTATCGTAATTGCGCATTATTTTCCGACTCGGCTGGAAAAAAGTCCATGCGTAACATGATCCGTGATCATAAATTAAAAGTCGGCTCTTCGAAGAGTATCATCTTGAGGAATGAGCACGGCGACATAATTTGTAAATTTGGGATTCGCGTATTCCGACTTTTTTTCTTTACAAAAAACGAGTTCACCATTTACACATTTTGGTTATATATAGTTATTTACACAATTTATTAAATTAAATTAATTAAACCACATATATTAAAAAGAATAATACTTTTGAGTATGTGAACATTTCAAAAAGTCACAACTAATTCACAACCAGGGAATAAACTTTTGTTTTATCAGATCAATTTATTCAGCTTTCGAAAAAAAGTGTAGACTCGGATTATAATGATATTATTTTCTTCATGGAAGCAACTCGCTCCGTTGCAAAAACCTTCCACTTACACGTGTTCCCTCGGCTCATTCGCTTGAAGCATTGGTACAAGCGCATACACACGTATGTATAAGTACATTTCGCGATGGTAGCGGTCGAACAACAACACTCCAACGCGTCATCTGGAGCAGTAGGTTTATTCGAGGGGGTCGCCTAGATCGAAAGGCCAAGACAGAGGCTCAAAAGCGCCGACGAATGCTGCCCCGATGTTCGCTCGTTGTTGTCCCGCGGGACAGCTTAAAAGAGCACCCGCGAGTTTTCCTTACGGAGATCGATAATTAGGGAAGAGTGGAATGCCCAACGGAACGACAATCGCAGCTAATGTTTGCGCTTTCAATGAACGATCATGCGAGAGTACCCTAAATTAGATTGTTCCAGTAAAATAATGTTTCTCCTGGAATAGTTTTTTTAGAGATTACCTGCAAATCTGATATTTTATAGATTTTACAGATTTTATAGATCAAATCATGACATCAATTCGCTTGTTACTGCTATGCTACTACCGATGTTATTTTCTGTTTTCGATAAACGTCAATTTTGTTTGTTTGAATTGTTCAAGGCGATTACATAACATTAGTATTTTCCGCATAATGCTCGGTTGATTTCCATGAAGAGAAAATTTCGTCGATGTTTCCACCGTGGTGTGTAAATAACTCATCCCAATTAAGGATGCTTTCTCCGAAATGCTCTCACGATCTCGTAATCCAAGATCAGGACGTACATCAACCTCGGAGTACATAGCCGAGCTTCTCCCCTCGACTGCCTCATACCTGAAATTTATTCGCGACAGTTACTTCGTTAGTGTATGTTAGACTTTTAGGACTGGACGAGACACCTTGTAAGAGATGTTGCGAGATCGTTTATGCATTTTAAGATCGTGTAGTTACAACCAATCACGAGGTTGATTTATGGATTATTATTCCCGAATCGTTCGATCGAATTTAAGACGAAAATGCGAATAGATTTCATTAACGAAGTACAGCGATTTTCTCGCCATGAACATTTCATAAAGTTAAAGTGGTCGCAAATCAAAAGGCTTTAAGAAAATACGAGCGTTTGAAATAGTTTGTACTACTTTGCGATCGTTAGACACAGAAGTACCGGGGATTCTCAAATGCCAATAATTTAAATGTACATGATATTTCATAATTATAAAGCATAGGCGCTTTAATATTGCGCAACTGTAGAGAGGCTGGTATGTAATTTAGTGCTTGCTAGTCGCACTTGCAACAGTCTGAAAAGCAATGCCGAGCCGAGAGTTGTATTAACCCGTTGACTCGTGGACTTTTATGCGTAATGATATAATGAATGTCATGCGCAATGATATACAACGACGACTTAACTAGACGTGACAAAAAGTCCATGTAAAGAGGGATGTAACGGCCTCGCGTTTTGATCACGCGAAATTATTCAAATTTCAATGAACGATTTCAATCTTAATATTATCAATCTATTCATTAGCTTTACTATCAATGAAATTTTTACGACGCAATCTTTCGATCCAATTTTTGTATGATTTATGACGACATAAATAAATTTCATGAATACTGCACACATTTTCTTCGACATTTCCCCGCAGTTCAGTGTGTACGTGTATAATTGGTATAATGTAAATCGAAATAAAAATATAATTACTTTACTGAATGTTGCAATTAATTACTTTCGCTTTAAATTTCAGTAAACTTTTGATAAATATATTTAAATAATTGGCGTTTGAACAAAATAAGTGAAAAGCGAATGAAATATCTCGGGAGAGATAGTGAAATGACATGATGACTGTACATTGTCCATTTCAAAGTTGTCCTCATTTCCAGAATAATTGCACTCTGCTGTATTTTCTTTTCACATGAATATCTCTTGAAAAAAAAGTTTCTAGTTGATCCAGCGTTACAGTTGTTACACTTATCGCGTAGGAATAATGCATGACAAATTACGTTTGTAAATTGCATGCAGTTGGATATATAAATAGAAGAGCGGATTAAAAACTGGCATTGAGATAATGATATTGGCCGCATTAAAGTGCAGCGTTGCCTCGCATGCCTCGAAACGGGTCCTCGGCAACTATAAGTCACCCTACTACCAAGTTGACGCAGCATCGGCACATAACGGCGATTGCACGAACTACTCACGACTTCCATAAGTCACTCGCAAGTCACCAGCTTCCAGCTGGTGATTTACAGCCGTTTTGTGGTATCTCTATGGGACTGTGAATATAAGACACTCGAGATTTTTCAGCGCCTCGAGAAGCCTCTCAAAAACGTTCGCATGCACTTCCCGGCGATGTGTCTTAACGCGTATGCGTATCAGTGAAACAACTTTGTAAGTGCAGAATTCTGGATCGGTTGCTCGAGACCGTTTCTCCCCACCGACATTTCTACGTGTACCACATTTATTCGCAACGCATTCGCCGACTTTCGCAATCTCGTCAATAGTCGGTTAAATTTCTGCGAATTCTCTTAAATCGCGCAGTCCACGGTAGTAAATGAAATATTCTCAACTGAATCACAGAAATACCTTGGTGGCTCCAGGAAGCGGGACTAAAACATCAATTACGCCTTCGCGTGCGAATAAGTAAGCCGTAGAGTCCAACTTCGTCTATACAGTTAGCCTATCATGCTGGCCGGAACGGCGTTGTCCGACAACAGGTTCGTGAATAAAATGTCGATAAATCTCCGCTGGCGCGTATATGAGCAGATATAAACGATTTGCCGAAAGAATTGCAACTCTACGGATTGAGTCGTAGGACAAGAGCGGGGATTGTTTCCGAGATATCCGGGGACGGTATAAGGTCGAGAGAAATCCGACCGAGCATGATCGACGATGGTCTCGGTAAGTAAACAGGCGATTATTTCGTTCCGTCGACGCCCTAATGGATTTTTGGAACGCCCGCACACGAGCCCTGATATAATTTATCGCGGCGTGACGATAGCGCCGGAGAGCAGCCGCATACGGCACTGCCCGCCTCGATTCCGTCTGTCCGAAACCGGAATATTAGATCCGGCACGGCCATAAATAGGAATTCAATTCTACATTCGACACAATCGATACCGACCGATGATTATGTACGGTCAACGGCAAAGGGCGGTTGAGTCGTCTCAAGTTTTCGAACGCATACATCAAGAACCGGAGTTTCAACACCGTCTTATCGGCGAATTAGAACTATGGCACGATGCAACTCCGATCAACGGCGTGTCACGCGTAAAAGGGTTTGGTAGCCGATATGTTAAAAGAAACGTCTTACAGGTATCTTCGCGTGTACAAGCGTATTACCCGACTCGCCTAATGAAATGTATCAAACGTTTTGAATAATTCATTTTGAAATAATGCACGCCGGACCTTTTACATAACTAATTGCCTACACGCCGAATCGTATTCGGGGTTTGATAATTAAACGGTACATCGGGCTCGCGGTTCGGAGACACGCAGCCCACCTGGTCTCCGCGAAATTCAGCCGGGAATATGCCTCGTCTCTGCGAATGTAAATAATTTGCGGCCGAGAGAGGAGAAATAAAAAAGAGAGATATTACGTGTATCGGCGAGCACAGTGGACCTGAAAAATTATGCGGCAACGCACGCCACCGCGTCAGAATAAGAAACGAGAAGGCGGCAACAACAATTAGTAACCGTCGGCCGTTCAATTAAATATCATTATTTCTTCTTGCCAGCCTTTCGGAATTCGAAATCGAGCCGCGAAAGCCCGCACGTCACGCTCAACTTATGATCGATGCAAATTTCGCTCGCCCTTTTCGGCTGCAATTAAACGAACGAACGTTGACACCGTCTTTTTTCTTAAAGTAATGTGCTTCCGACGAAAATTATACGCCGAATTTACATACTACTTAATTGTTCGGGGAACCCGTGGACAAAGGCGAGTGAAAAAAGTTCTTAATTCAGACTCGCAAGGTTTATCCTGACAATATGCTTCGGAAAGTCGCGACTGTACCGTCCGGTGCGCGGTACTGTTGCACGAGCGGAGTTTGAACGCCGGGAGAAAGTATCCTGACTTGATGAACGCGAGATCGCGCTGGAGCGGACAGGTGACGTTCCGCCGACTGGAATGAAATCCAGAAAACATTCCTAAGTCAGATTCGTGAATATCTCGGAGTCGTTCATTAGCGCCGGCCGCAAGTTCAAGGATGACCCCAGACGAGCCGAAAGAGATCGTTGAACCGGAATTCAGATGTCATTCGCTTGTCAACGAGATGGAAGGTTTTTCTTAGTCACCATCAAAGCTGAATCTTCAATGCGTTTCAACGAGAGTGCAAAGATCATGTTCACTGACAATGTTCTGACCTGAAGATCCAACGTGTTCATAAGAATGTCTAATTCTTGTAGAGCGTGACAAAAGTGGGAAAAAGTTAAGGAAATTACGTTTTGAATCAAGTAAGGATTTCGTTTCATTCCCATTGCGCCTGGTTCTTCATTACGTTTATCACATTGAATCGTTGTTGGAATTCTGAAATCCTACTCCTACGTGTGTTTTGGGACAAATGTGTTTCTATCCCCACAGGTGTTGATGGATCAATATCTGATTAATTAAAATCGATAATAATCGTGGGTACTTTAATTGCATGAAACAGAGTGATCGAAAGAAGCCGGAGGCACATCTATTCCTCAGCGAAATTTGAAGTATCCGATTCTGCATTTTCACATCGAGCTGGTTTCAATCGAATCAACCACGTATTATGCGGAGCGACTGGTGATACACTCAATAACGAACGTCCACTTGGAGAGATTTATTCTCGGTATGTGAAACCCGATGGGAAGCTTTAGACTGGCGTTCCTCCGGAACTTCAATTCCTGTTGCAAAAAATTCTTGTTCTGATCGCTCAAGCATGACGTGCACAATAGATCCCTCGGTAGGAATTTCTCCAAAGGCTGATTTCTTTGCCGCCAGTCATGACTCTGAATTTCTTCGTTTGATAGCTGTGCCCCGAAATAAAATCTCTAATGAGCTACCGACGATGTCGGCGAATAATCGACTTTTCGAGAAGTGATTCTCGATTATTAATCTCCCGAAAGCCTATGCATCATTAGCCATTGGATGTTTTTAATTAACAGCCGGCTCGAGTGCATTCGTAATTCCGCGTGACTGACAACACATCGTGAATGTGTTCGTTATAATTCATCTCCCGGTTCGTCTACCAGCTTGTTTGACACCATCACCCTCTTCAGCAGTCGGCGGATAGACAACCAGACTTCTTCGCCGCTCGCCCGTCACAGACAAACACGTCATCATCACGTCACAATCGTTTACATCCATCAGTATCATCTTCCAGCCATCTTGCGCAGACTGCCACTGAGATACACTCGTCATTTAGTAGGAATATACAATCAAACACTCTCATCCGGATAAAACAAACAAACAGTCGACCGAACCGTTAGCACGTTTCGAAATTGCAGCGTTTTGCTGCACTTGACCACGTACCCCAATTACCGTCTACTACCGTAAGCCGTACAGTTATACAAAATACTGAAGAGCAGCTTCCCTTCACGCGTGAGGCGAAGGTGGAATCGTTGTTGAGAAAAGGTTAACGTGCGTTACCCTTTTTAGCGTTTTGCAAAGTGATTTGGACGTACGAAAAGCCAAACGTCACCAAAAGATGAAATCATTGAAATGGCGTTAAACTGGTATACAGCGTCCGGCGCCAAATCCCGATCCGGTTCCGATCGGTTGGCCAAATAGGGCAACGGCAATGACAGAGCGGTGCGCGTTGGGCCAATTTCTATAGATCCCGAAGACGACGTCCTCCCGGCAATTTGTCCGCGCCAAGTTTAGTGTTGTCCATGGATGGTTGAGGTGGTAGCGGCGACAGTGGCGGTGGCGGCAGCTCTCTGTCAACGTCGTTTTTGGTGGGGGACCTTGACCGAGTGACGTTCACCAAGCGGGCAAGCAGGCAGGCAGGCACGGTGAGAGAGTCCCCGGTGTATACCTGTTAAGCCTATCCGTCTGTCTGTTCGGGCCGAACCGTCCGTCCGTCTCTGTTTGTCCGTTCACGAGCAGGTCCACGCCGGTGGGATAGAATAAGTCGGGCCGCGGTGGAAGGAGCAGAGAGTAAGCGGCCTACGCAGTTTCAGCCGGGGACTCTGGTTTTATTAGTTCTTCGGCGCTCGGCGGAGAACGTGCGTGCGGCCGAGCAGTCCTCGAGCGATTGGCTACCACGGTGCCCAGGGCAAATATCAGGGAGACAGGCAGTGCGGGTTAGTGTGCGCCATCAGGGAACCGCTCTCGCGTAACCCCGTGACATCGTGCGCCGAACGTCAATTAGCCCCGTCGGAGACGAGCCGCGTCAATAATCCCGCTCGTCGCCGTCGTCATCGTCGCCCGTCCGAGATCGGCAATCGGATCAGGAAGCGCATCGTCGCTCGCCGATCGCAGGCGTGTGTGCGCGCATCACGAGTCCTCTGCAACTGGCTACGCGAGGTCGACCGGTTTCATTACCTTTGATCCCGGTCAGCATGGCGCTTCTTCCCGTTCGTTCGAGCCAGTCGTGACAAAAGTGACAGTCGCCGAACGTAAGAGTGTTTCCTTCTCCGTGCCTCGGCACGGCTCCTCCGCTTCACCGTCGTCTTCTTCGTTTTCCTCCTTCTTCCTCCTCTGTCTCTTCATGCCTTTCTTTCTTCTCTTTGGAGAACAGCGCTGAAGAGAGCACTGGGATATACCGCGAAAGAGAGAGATCGGTTGAGTGAGAGAGAGAGAGCGAGAGAAAGAGCAACGATTGGAATGCCGCGATACCAGTGAGAAGGTAAATTCTGAGTGAAATAAATTGATCCCGATTTCCTGCGAGGCTGAGAGTCAGCGCGCTGCGACTAGAGGAGCACGCTGCTCCCCGCAACACTGTGGCCATTGATTAATTCGTCAGGTGTGCGCAGCTATTAATCGGTCGCGCGGCGCGAACCGGGGAATTCTCGACGGATCTCGCAGCCCGTGTTTGATTACAATGTGCAGTGCGGGCCACGATCCGGCTTTACCGGAGCGGCCGAAAGCTCCTCGGAATCAATTAACTCGCGTTCAACAGCGGGCACCCTAATCACCCGTCGGATCCGCCTCACTTTTCCTGCGAAAACGGGTCTCGTTTACGCACTACCTTCGATACATAACAGCGCAGCCCTCTTGTCCAGTGCCACTTATCCTTGTCCTTCTTTTCCGTACAAGATTTCTGTGAAGATATTGTCCCGGGAGTGACGAAGTGATTCCATGTGATCTCGATCCTCCGGTACGGCCTTTCGTGAAATATACGTGTCAATTTTTCTTTTCGACGTCGTTTGTTCAGTGTGATTCAGTAACGCAAATACATCGAGTTGTGACGCAGTTACATGTATATCTGTATATATATCTATAAGTATATATGGAGTGTGACGTCTAGGCGGTCTTGCTCAAGTTTTAACACGGCCCAGATCATTATCAGTGAGAAAATTCAAACGAACCGATTTGTCGGCTATTCAAGTGGGTTATGGACTTTTTAATCAGTAATTTTGTACTATCAATCCAATGTTCTTGACACATTTCACTTTTTCTACGGCACCGCCTCACCGTGACAAATTGACAGAATGTAAACAAGACTCGGAGTTGCACAGTTCTGTTGAAAATCTATTATGAAGATGGGAAATAACGTTTGACAAACGGCGCAAATCGTGGTGAATTCTTCGAACGAGTGTCGCGAAGTTACGCAACGAGACGCGGTGGAAAAAGGTAAACAGCGGTGTCTTCCTGAAGCGACAAATTGTTCTGCCGAAGCAACAATCACGAGGATCGGTTGAGAGAACAATTTGTTGCCGGAGCAAAAAATCTGCTGCAGGGAAAGTGTCAAATGTTTTGGCGGTGTTTCGGTGTATCGCGTTACAACATCTCTCGGTTTAATGAAGTTTCGCATGGTCCGCCTCTCTTTCTTAAAACGCGATCAGTGCGTGAAACATTCCGAAAACTAACGGTCCCCTCGTTAAATAAAAAGTATATGGATCAGATCGAGGAGATAAGTTTAGCAAAGTGAATGTAGATTGAACAGAAGTTCCCGTCGGTTTTTATGCCGGCGAGCCGTTGATCCGAGAGAACCGTAAAAAAGTGCCATTAATTTGATAGTTATTCGCGGCTCGTTTAATAACAATGCCGGGGCAAAAAGTACCTTCCGCGGGTTCATCGCACCGCTAGACCCGCGGATGCGTTTGTTTATGCGAAATTTCTCGACAGCTCGTTATACCTATGTCCGTGCTCGCTGACACAATTACACTTTCGACCGTTCAGCTTCGCTTCCTCGACTTTCATCCGATGCGTACGTACTCGTCCGAGTCTCAGTCGCGCTGTCGTGCGTTTGCACACTCTTTTGTTCAACTCGCCTTTGATCGATCGAAATGGTATCATCGGCAATAACATCTAACTTCTATGGGACCACTTTTCCTTCGACGTCAGACATGTCTCCATAGCTCTTAATTCCAGTGCCGGCTTTTGAATACCCGAAGGTCCTTGACTCGTCGCGTGACAATACCGACCATCCTAAAGACCAATAACACTGCTTTTGTATTCGGACAATATTCGTAACGACAGGTCTTTGTTCACTACCGAACTTGTCATTTAAACATTGTCAGCGTAAAATACACCGTTGATGATTTCATGAAAAACTTATTATTTCGCGAAACAATACCACGAGTGAAGTTACACAAACAACTATCTCGCAATATTTAACCACTTTTATTGGACAGAGACTGACTCATACGGATATGTTATCGCGTGCAAAATGCTCTCCTAGACAACGTACACCTGTAAAAATGGCAGTGTCTTATTTGTCTTGCTGTAGTGTGAATTTTTCAGGGCGTGCACAACACTAAACGTTAAACTATGCATATTAACGCGAAACTGACTCAAGCGGAAGAAACACAGGATAGAAAAACAAGTACCATTAATTTGCAACTACCGTGCCAATGGTTTATATCCGACAAAAAAAACCTGCCGGACAATAAATAATAGTGTTCCTGTGCGCGACATTTGCATAACTGCGATTCCACAAAATATGTGCCTGTTAAATGTCTTCAATGCGAGGCGTTGGAAATAATAATGAATATTTTTACGCGAATCTTTTCAATAAATTATTGGTTTGCGGTCACAAATCAAAGTGGCATGATTTTCGCAATAAGAGATTCAATAGAAATGTAGATTCAATTGCGAAATTGATGCTACTGAAAGTAAAACTGTACAATTAAATGTGCAAGTGATAAGTAAATCATCAATTACTAGACCGCAAAACCCGTAATTAGGTACATTCTAAGAAGTATAAATCTTTCGATCCAATTTCTTCTCGCCATATTCCCGCGAGACAAACATTCCATAAAACGATTTACATAATAATGACGTTCGGTATTCTTTTACGAGGAATCAATTACAGAAACGGCTTTTTCTGAAAAGGTCTTCTTTTCAGAATTTCGTGATTTATTAACTAAACACGTCAATACGCTTCTCGCGAATGTGTCAACAAAATCCATAGTTTTCTATTGTGTAACTTCCTTTACAAAAATTCCTTGTCAATGTTCGTTATTTTCTAAACAGTTGGAATACTACAAATTACATATTATGTAATACATTTTCTAGTAATTAAGAAAATGACATCTACTGATTATTTCTTGGTTTATGATGATCGGTTAAAACGTTTTAAAACATTACAAAACGTTCTCTTCGCAACATTCCTAATTCGCAACGTTTCATAACAATTTGCAATTCAGTTAAAACCATTCGCATAAAGTAGCTTTTAATCTACAAACCAACATTTCCTTAATCAGTTTTTAATTGAATCTTAAAATACGCGGTAAAAAAAC